>JAMYXO010007537.1:0-11991 GCA_033310375.1 Conus canariensis
TTTTAAAAAATATTTCACAATATGTTTTCTGCAACTAAAACGGGGCCTGGTATTGGAGAAAAAAAAAAAAAAGTATTCAAGTGAACAAATGTCGAGGCAAATTGGGAAAAAAAGGGGGGGGGAGGTTTGTTGTGTGTGGTGTGTGGGGGGGGGGGGGGGGGGGTATTTTACCGTGGCCTTTGTGTGGAAAGGTTAGGAGAGGGTGAGAGGGAGAGAGTTTTTTTCTTTTCATAAAACGTTTTTTTAGGTCATAGGGCTAACAGGTTTGGGGGTGGGTGGTGGGGTGGGGTGGGGGTGGGGGGGTGGTTGGGTGTTTACGCTGCACACGATTTGTGTATTGAAAAAATCACACAACCCCATGCACCCCCCAGCATTTTTCCCAAAATCCCTCCCCTTCAGGAGGGCTATTGGCCCCTACACCCCGGCAACATGCTTTACTGAAGAAGAGAGAGAGAAGAAGAGAGAGAGAGAGAGGGGGGGAGGGGGAGGAGGGATTTTCTTGAAGTTTTAGAACTTACATTACTATTGTACCGCGTAGGGAAAGAAAAAACCCATCGCTCCCCTTCCCATTCCCCTATCCCTTTTCCCCATCTCCAACTTAAAACCACATACTTTTACACCCTTTTTTCTCTCTCTCTCTCTCCCCCTCTCCCTCCCCTCTTCTCTCTCTCTCTCTCTTTTTCTCCCTCCCCCTCCCTACTTCTTTTGGCCTCCTCCTCCTCCTCTTTCTAAAACCTCTTCCCTCCCCCCCCACCCCCCCCCACCCCCAGCCCCTCTGGGGCCCAAATTTTTCCCCCATTGTGAATGGTTCTCCATAAAACCTTGACCCCCCTTCATTGGCCGTAGAGCCTGCCCTGACTATGTTTTGATCAGCTGACAACATCGGCTTTTTTCCTTTTCCATAGTTAAAAATTGAGACGAGGGGGGGCGTGGATGGGTGGTCCAAAAAGGGGTCTTGGGGATCCCCCCCCGGTGTGTGTGTGGGAAAGGGGGAAGGACTGGAGGGAGATGTGGAGGAGGCAGGGGGGGGGGGGGGGGGGGGGGGGGGGGGGGGGAGGGGGCGGGCGAGTGTTTTAAAGTAAAAATTTTGCCAGGGGACCGGAGGAGGGGGGGGAGAAAGGGGGGGGAGGGGAATTTTCAAAGTCTCCAAGCCCAGCAACAACAGGAAAAATGAAAGCATCTGGTGGGTCGGCTTGCATACAAAAAAAAAGGAACGGACATTAATCTGCCTCAAGTCAGGTATGACGGGGCCCCAAGGGGGGATGTGCGGTGTTTTGGTATTGGTTGATTTTCTGACAAAAGCCGGGGTGCATTTGGATTTTTTCGGCCTAAATTTTAAACCCCGTGGTTTCGAACCTCTTACACTTCCCGTTTTAAAACTACCGCGATTTAAGAGGGGGGACGGAAGGGGCCCCAAAAAAAACATCAAGTTTTTGACCACTTTTGTAGATCTAGTTGCTGCTGGGGGACGCCTTGTGATTTGATACCCGTGCAGATTCTTCTTCTTCCACAGAGCGGGGGCCCGCCTCAATGAGTTTATTTGCTGCTTTTTGAAGGTTTAAATTGTGGTTGTCCCAGTGTCGGAAAACGTCAAAATAGGGTATTGCACTTAAAGTATTGACAGTTTGATCTTGAGCCCTCAATAAAAGACTAAAGGATAGCAACAAAATTTCGCCTAAACTAGACCGAAACTCAGTAAATTCAATACAAGTTTATGGGCACGTATGCATGTATTAGTGTATGCATGTTTAAAGTTGATTGTCTTTTTCCCTTCAACATGTGCTAAACTAGTCTTTCCCTCCATTCTACGTGCTCGAGCTTTTAATCTCAGACTTGACCGTTAACCCCCACCACCCCCCCCCCCCCCCCCCCCCAAAAAGACTATCTCCTGAATGAAAAAAAACAGTTTTCCTTGAAGGTTTTTTTTTTTTGGGGGTTTTTGTTTTTTTTTTTTTTTTTGGGGGGGGGGGGGGGGGGGGGGCAAAAACTTGAAAACTGGGAGTTAACTTCAGGAGATACTTTTCCGACATTCAGGGCATAGAATTCAAATCAGTGTTGCATTATGGTAGCAATTTAAATGTTTGTTTATGCCCCGGGGTGACGCAAGTGCAAGTTACAATTCAGTAACCCCTAAAAAAACCCAACAAGTAACCTGACTATTTTCATGCATGCAAGAACGACCACCCCTGTTTTTTTTTTTAACATCTCATCTAAAAACCAACCCATATTATCAAACAACATGAGATTCATCAAGAAGTTGTTGCTGTTTTTGTTTGAACATGTGAAATAATTCTTTATAAAAAGGGTTGTTGAATTCTTTAAGCCTAATGAAGCTTCACAAAAGACTGCATGAATACAAGAAGTGCAATGAAGAGAAGCACACACCATGCACATGCATGACGTGCGCATGCGGTGCATGCAACAAAAAAACCACAAACACCCACACACACAACCACAACAAAACACAACACAACACTGAACTAAAACCATTTATTGTCAGATTAAACCGTGGGTTTGTACTTATTTTTTAAAAAAATAAGTAACAAAAATTTCAGAAAAGTGAATTGAAAATAAATATTTAAAGTAAATTTTAATGACACACTGTCAAATTTTTTTTCTTGAGATGAAAAAATTTGTAAAGAAGTGATTGACGATATTTTAAATAAAATTTGAAAGGCAAACCAAACCCAGTGAACATACGAATATCACTACTTCCTGTCTCTTATACCCCTTTTTTAACCCGTCCTGAGAACCCTTTTTACCCCTTTTTATGTCCATAATAGAATTATCATTATACTCTCTCTCTTTTCTTCCCCTCATCTGTAAAAAGTTCTCAGGAAACGCACACACACACGCTCCCAACACACCCCAAAAACACACACACACACAAACACACACAAAACCACACAACCAACACAACACAACAACACATATGTGGGCGCAAGAGTACATGCGCAAAAATGCGACTCCCCCTTCTCTCTCTCTCCTCTCTTCTCCTCTCTCTTTCAACCACACCACCATCCCCAAAAACACAAAAACACAAACACACCACATTAAAAAAAACCATATCACACAATAGGGAAAAAAAAAAATGAACGGGGATATATGAAACGAGATTTCATTTTGGAATTTAAGAGGCACTTTTTGCATATTATGGCTAAAAGGGAAATCTGAATAAAGGGATGAAAAACATAAAACGTATACAAAAAAGAAAATATTTCATTTTAAATCAGGCTCGGGCAGCCACACTGTGCAGTAGACTTACTTCAGTGGATTGGTGTCCTTGGGACACACCCAAAAAAAAAAAAACTGCCATTTGATGGCAGAAAAGATTGGGTTGGAAGTTTGGGAAAAAGGGGGTGGGAGGTGTTTGGGGGAGAGGGAGTGTTGGCAGGGGGGGGGGGGGGGAGTATTTCTGAGGACCCACACATTTTTTGATGGCTTAAAAAAAATGCTTTTTTCCCCCCATGTTCTGCCCCTGTTGTGATTCAGTTTTGGATAGTGAACAGTCTTTTCATGTAAAAAAATTATTGGACATTAGCCAATGATGGAAAGGGCCCCCATATGGCCCCCCTTGATCTCCAGGTCTAAAAATATGAGCTGACAGAACTGACAGAAGGCAAATTGTTTTTCAAAAATGGCAGGGAGGTGTCTGAACTTGTGTTTGTGATTCACCCCTGTTTTATACAAATAAACTGGTAGACTTTTTTTTTTCCCCCCCCCCCCCCCCCCCCCCACAAAACACCCACACACACACACACAAAACACACACACACAAAAAACACACAAACCACACAAAAAAACAACCACAACCCACACAACACACCCAAAAACACCATCAGTTTCGTCACCTCACTTTAAATCATCATTCAATAACCTTAAACCCCCTCAGTTAATCAAAAAAAACACACCACACACAACACACAAACACACACACACACACCACACCACACACACACACACACCACTTCACTCACTTACCCCACTCTCCTACCTCCAGTTACCTAAACACAACACACACAGAGCCACCACACAGAGCCACACACACAAGCACCACACACACAAAACACCCCCACACACACACACACACACACACAAACAAAAACACACAAAACAACCACACAAACTAGAAAATTGACAAAAAGAAAGGCATGCTGTTTATTTATAATTTAGTCGCTTAATTTAATTTTAAAAAAAATTTTATTTTCCAAAAACATCGGCCTTAGATTGGGCCTAATGGCCCCCACAGGTGCACCAAAACGGGCGCAGAAGAAGACAAAAAAAGAAAAGGCATGAGTTTTTTTAAGAGGAAAAGGGAAACTAATGTGTTCTAATCTTGTTGATATGAAGGGGACTTCCCCTTTTTGGGACACACACACACACACAAACCCCCCACCACAAAACACACACAACCCCCCCCACACCCACACACACAAACCCCCCCCCAAGCAATGCAAAAATGGGTAATAAACACATCTTACTCATGAAACCAATTTTTTGTCAGATTTGGTCATTGGTACTGTACGGGCCCCACACACACACCATTCACACACCACACAGCACACATACAAACACAGAGGTAAATATGCAGTCTGATCTCTCCCCCTCTCCCCCCTGCCTCTCTCTTCTCTCTCGTCTGTCTCTGTCTGTCTGTCTGTCTGTCTGTCTGTCTGTCTTCTTTTTCTTCTCTCTCTCTTCTTCTCTCCCCTTTTTTTCCCCCCCCTTTTTTTTTCTCTCTCTCTCTTTCTCTCTCTCTCCCTTTTGCAGGTGTTAAAACCCCTCTGGGTGCCCCCCCCCCCCCCCCCCCCCCCCTTTTCCCACCCCCATCCTAAACCTTGAAACCCTTTTTTTCCTCCCCACAAAAAACCCACCCCCCCTCTGTCTTCCTTTTTCAGTGTGTTGTGTTGTTTTGTTGTTGTTGTCGTACCCTGGTAAAAAAAGACTCCAGGGATCACAGCCAAAGTACTTGAACACTATGGGACAAATGCATCAGCTGGGGATGTAACAATATGTGTATGACCTTTTTGATACCCCTGCTAGGTGGAAACCACGTAGCTTAGGGGGTGTTTTGTGTGGTGTGTGTGTTGTGTGGTGTGGTGTGTGTGTTTGTGTGTGTGTGTGTAAAAAAATTGTTCTGTTTTTTGATCCCTGTAGGTCTAACTTCTTTTATATAGCAGTGACACCTCTGCTTTTTTATGTACAAAATGTGCAGTGGGTTTTTTGGCTGGAAATTGCTCTTTTATTCGTGCTGTGAGACCCCGATGAAATGAAAAACTACCCGGGCAAGGTGCATTAACTCATATTGCAGCGGCTTACACGCTGAAAATTTGTTGAATATTTGCTTGTGTAATGTCGCTGATGTCAGGGTCAATCAATGGATGGGGGAAAAAGGGTTACTGTCCCCCATCACCCCAATCACTTACCCACCCACCCCCCCACCCCCATTCCCAAAAAAGTATCCAGCTATGTGCGTGCTACACACTTGTTTTTTTTGTCATGGGCCTCTTTACTTTAGAACTACAAAACCCCTAACTCCCTCTCTTTGTCTTCTCTTTTCTTTCCTCTGTCTGTCTCTCTCTGTCTCTGTTGTCTCTGTCTCTGGTGTGTGTGTTTTCTCTTCCCCTCTCTGGTCTTCTCTGTCTCGCTCTGTCTCTCTCTGTCTCTGTCTGTTGTCTCTTCTTTCTGGGTGGTGTGTTGTGTGTTGTTCCGCACGTTTTTTTTGTGTGCGTGGTGCGCGGTGTGACCCGTTTGGTGCGCGCACGTGTGTGTATGTGTGCTGTGTGTTAGTGTTGTGTGTGTGTTTGTGGGGGTTTTGTTTTGGGGTGTGTGGTGTGATTTAAATGTTTGTTCCATCAAAGGAGGTCCCCAGAGCGATCTGATGCATGTTCACTCTCTGTCTTTTCCCCCTTCCTCTGTTTTTTCTTCTGTTTTTGTCTCCTCTCTTTCTCCCGTCTCTGTCTCTGTTTCTGTCTGTTTTTCTCTCCCCTCTCTCTTCTGTCCCCCGTCTTTTCTGTCTTCTGTCTTCCTTTTTCCAGCCATTATGTATAAAGGGACTTCTTGGGTATGTTTTTTTTATCTTAAGCTACATGCATTCCTTGATCTATTCACCAAGGGCCACCCCCTTTCTCCCGTCATTTGTTTATTTCTCATCGTCAAAAAACAATTTTTGTTTTAAATTTTTCCCGAGATATTGTATTGGATTTTTTTTTTTGAGTTAAAGTATTTGATTTTTCTTTCCCCTATTTTCATATTTACTCTTTTTTTTTAAAATAAATTTCATGAACATTTTTTCCCCAAGGATATGATTTATTCTTTTATTTTTTTTTCCAAAGTTGGAGTATGGCTGCCTTTAAAGTAGGAAAAAAAAAAAACGGGTTTTACACACAAAAAATCCACTCCCTTTGTTGGGGGGATGGGTTTTAAATACTTTCCCGTCTATACAGGGGGTGTCCCCCTGGGGTATCAGCCTGCGTACCAAGAAGCAGAAAAAGATTCTTTTTTAATTTTTTCATTTATTTCGTCAGTGATTTAAAAAGTTTATTTTATTAATTTAAAGCAGGCCTTTTTGTACATGATATCAGTAAAAGAGAGGAAAAATGCACACAGATGCATACACCCCCCCCCCGCCCCCCCGCCCCCCCCGAGCCTTTCTACTTCCATGCCCCCACAACCCCCTGTTTTCTCCCAAAAACAACCAAACACACAAACACACAACACCAAAACCAAAAACACAACACACACACACAACACACACAACAACCACACACACACAAACACACCACACAAAAAAACACCCACACAACACACAAAACACACAAAACACACAACACACACAAAACACACAACACACACAAAACACACAACACAACACACAACACACAACACACAACACAAAAACAACCCCAAAAACACAAACACCCCAACACACCAAACACACACACACAAAAAACACACCCCCAACAACACACAACACCACACAACACAAAACACAACCCCCAAACAAAACAAACCCCAAAACCCCAACAACACACCCCCAAAAACACACACACACCCCAAACACAAAACAACAACACAAACAACAAAACAACCACACCCACAACACACTCCACAAACACCAACACACAACACCACACAAACACCAAACACACACACAAACACTAACAACACACACAACACACACACAAAACCACCAAAACACACACACAAACACCCCAACACACAAAACACACACACACAACACAACACACAACAACAACACAAAACACACCAACACACAACAAAAAACACACCACACAACACACAACACAAAACCAAAAACCAAAACACAAAAAAACAACAAAAACACAAACACAAACCCCAACACACACCAACACACACACACAAAATAACAAACAACACAACAAACACACACACACCCCAAAAACACACACACAATCCCAAAAAGGGTTTGGGGGAATGATTAAGACAAAAGCCAAGTTTCACTTCACTAGTTAAATGGAATTAATCCAGACGGGACAAAATAAGAATAAAATAAAAATTTTCTTTATACCATTCGGACAACCAAGCCCCAAACCCACCTTTTGGCATTAACTACAAACACAGCAAAAAAAAAACACATAACCACCTACACAAAAAGTTAAACTGTTTAAAAAATTTAAAGAACAACACAAAAGAGAAATTTTTTTGAAGAGGAAAGTTTTACAAAAAAAGAAAGGTGATTAGGGGTCTGGGGGGATTTTAAAAATGGGGTGTTAAAAATGAAGGTTTGGAAAAGATTTTCAAAACGCATTTTTTCAAAATTTTTTGTAAAGGGAGCGGGGGTCGAAAAATTTTGGGGGCAAAGAAAAAAGGAAAGTGAAAGAATTATTGAAGGGCGGAAACCCAAATTATTTTTCCCCGTAATTAGGGAACCAGTGAGTTCGACAAAAAGGGGGTTTCTCACACTCCCTTCCCCTTTCAAAAACAAGTCGTGGGGGTTTTTTTGGGATTCTGGGGAAAAAAATTTTTGGAAAAAAAGCCCCAGAAAACAAATCTAGCCAATTTGACACACCCACAACAGAAGCTATTTTCCCGGATAAAAACCAGGGACAAAGTTCACCAAAAAAATACAACCAACAAGTTTTGTTTCCACAGACACTGATCAATGAACACCAAGGATTTACGATTTTGGCAATTCATCCCCAAAAAACCAAAGACCTGACTAACAGGACAGGGGGGATTTCCCGGGCTACCGTCTTTTAAAATTAATTTATAAGCTTATTACTTGTATATTCCCTGACATGTGTCAAAGCCCCCAGATTGAACAAAAACAAATCATCATGTCCACCCAGAAAATCAGTGGTAAAAAGATATTGGAAAATCCCCAAATCATGGCCGAGATAAATTTTAAAAGGGGGGGCGTGATACATTAAACAACATCCCAATTTTGCCCCGTTTTCCCCCATAAAAAGAGGTGAAAATTTACCCCCCCCAAAAACCACCCCTCCCGACTACTCTGATTCATTCGAACCATGGGAATTAGGAAATTTCTTTGACAAAAATTGTTTAATGCCATTTTTAAAGCACGATATTTTAGATTTCCGCAGAATAATAAAAAACAGTTTTTTTTTAAAGAATTTTTTAAAAAACGTTCACAAAATTCGAAAAGTTTAAACTCTAATGGCCCTTTTCCCCTAACGTTTGGTTTCCCTTTTACATCTTTGCCCCTTGGCGTGTGCCCAAAGTTTTTTAAGAGTTGGTCGGGGCAGGGAAGTGTCCCCGTGGTAGCCTAGTAGGATCTCCCGTGAGGGGTTTAAAAAAAAAATGGATTCTTTGTTTTCTCTTTTTTTGTTTTTTTTTCGCTTGTTTCCCTTTTTTTTGGGTTGTTTTTTGTTTTTAAAAAACTGGGGACCAAAGATATTTGGAACACTGATTTCCATACTTCTCATTACCAGCCCTTTAAAACCACCAAAAATGTCCACGTATTGGCTTTTAAAAAAATGCACAGGGGTTTTTACAGATTGGTAGAAAAAAACCCTCCGTATTTTCATGACGAACATGAAAATAAGGAGAGCACTGACAAAACAACAAAAAAGTTTCGAAACATCTGGAATATGTGCTGAAAGCTGGGACATCCAGTCTGGCATCTCTGTTAATTTTCGAATTGGGAGTAGATAAGGTATTTTTTTTCATCACCTAAAAGCTTGAACTGCACACCGTTTTTTCCCTGCTAAAATTTTGTGATCTTTTTTTTGAGACTTCTGTTAGTAATTTGATTGGAGCTTGTTTTCCTAGAAGGGTGGGAGGGGTGTGTCAAAATTTAAAAGTTTGGGGTCAGTCTTCGTTTGTTCTGTGAGGTCTTTCGGGGAGTTGAAGAAAAACAGAGGCATCTTTTTTCCCCCCAAATCTGCAATTATATTGAAAAAAAGAAATTTGAAGCAGCCAATTGTTTTATCTGAGTCATTGTGGGGTAAATTACAATGACAGGGCATTGATTTAGTATGTGAGGTTTTGTTAAAAAGAAAATGTGTATTTATATATTTGGGGTGTACGCATGGAGATCTGCAGTAATGTTGTGTGTGTTTTCATATGTAAGTGTGTAAGTGTAAAATCCAAAAAACATAGGTTTTTTTAACGTAGACTTTTTTTTAGCAAAGCTCAGTTTTTGGAAAGAATTAAAATACGTTTTGGGGCGTGCACATATTTAAAATCTTGAACACACCTTTGGTTTTTAAAAGACAAGCATTACACAAAAAATGCACCAAACACATGCCCGCAGTCACATTTTTCATGCCCCCACGCCAAACATTGGTTGTGCTATGGACGCGTGTGTATGCGGCACACACAGGAACAGACACAACAAAAAAAATACAAAACACACACACACACACACCAAAACACACATCACACAAAGGGCACACACACACTCAACACACACACACTCGACAAGGAAAACACACACACCACACACACACACACGCACACACACCACACCACACACACACACAAAACACACACACCAAAAACACAAACAAACATTTGAAGACAAACAGCAAGATTTTAACTCGGTTCCCATAATACAGGCGTGAAACAAAATATATTGGGGATGAAAAAAAACACAGACTGAAAATGTTTCTTAAACTAAGTTAGTTTTAATGAATGAATGAATCGGTTTGTTTGCGAAGGAATAAGATCTTAAACGAAGATACTGATTATTTTTTGACAGGGGCAAGGCACTGCTACATCAACGGGGGACGGGCAACGGAGTCCAGGTCACTGAAGGAAAGGGTGGATGCGGCCAACCACAAAAAAATGGGGAGTATTGTTCTTTTGTTTTTTTGCTTGTGTTCTCTCTGGGCTTTACACTTCTTCCCGTGTAGCTGTCCCTTTTTTCATAGTTATGTGTGCTGTCATAGAGTTTAGTGTTTCCTTGTGGAGTTTTGGGGGGTCTTCTTTCCCAGAGTTTTATTATCGCCCTTTCCCCACAAATGTTTTCTTTTTCAGGGGTAAGTTTCTACACTCACAATTTGAAATCCCCCCTTTCTGCGGTACTAAATCTTTTTGTTCTCAGTTCTACTTTTTATTCAGGGGGTTTAGTGTTTTCCCTTTGATTACAGATGTTTGTGTTCTTTTTTCAGGAACTAGGTCCCATATTTTCCACAGCTGAGCTCGTCTTTTTTTTAAAAGGGGTGACCTGGGCCTAACTTTTCCCATTTTTTCGTGATTTTTTCAGCATTTTTTTTTTCCAGGAAATTTTGGCTTTTTTCTCAGAGTATTTTGTTCTTTTTTTTTTCCTAGGATTAAGTGCCACCTTCTTTTCCCAGGGTTCTTTGCCTAAGATCACGAGTCTTTTTTTTCCCGGGGTTTTGGGGGGTTTTTTCTTTTACCGGCTTTTAGTGTTTTGCCTTTCCCCCGGGGCCCATGCCTTTTTTTTCCCAGGCTTTTTTTCCCACAAAATCCGCGTATAGTGCCTTCTTTATTCCCAGTGTTTGGTCTTTTCTTCGTTTTAAGGTTCGTCCCTCTTTTCTTTTCCCCCCCACAACACAACCACCCCCCATTAACCCGCCACAACAAAAGCACCCCCACCAAAAACCCTCACCAACCCAAAAACAAACATCACTACCACATTCCACTACACCCAAAAAGAACAAAAACAACCCACACTACAACACACATCACCACAAATAAAAACAACCACACCCAAAACAGTGCACCACACAATGCACCACAACACCACACACGCACACCAACCACCCCACATACACAACCCCCACCCCAAAAATTCCCCAACCCCCAAAACACAACCACATCCCAAAAAAACACCCCCACCCCACCCCACACCAAAAAACATCACATTACACCACCCCACACCAAAAACAACACCAACGAACACCACACCATACCAGGGGGGTTGGAATAGCTCAGCGGTAGAGACCGGACTCATAACTCGGTGATCCGGGGGTTGGTTGAAATCTCCGCCGGGCGTTTGGGTACAGGGGGTTTTTCCTCGGAGTGGCTTTGGTTTTCGATTTCCCCTCCATTTCAGTCCTTTTGAATGAGAAAATAAAATGAGGTTCACAAGAGTGGGGACCTGGGATTTTTTAAAAATAGGGGGGCCTGTTTGGCCGTGTGTGTTGAGGCTGAAAAGAAAAAATGCGTGCCAACGTTCAGAACCTAGGGGTTTTATTGTCCAGTACTTGGCCTTTTGGTGCTTGTACCGGGTCTTGGGAAAGACTTTGAAGAGGCCCTCTGGCAGTGGTCGCTTTTTTTTGATGCATGAAAAAGTGTGGTTTTTATTTTATCATTTTCCACGTTTTGCGCAGATCTGCACATTCTTTGCTCACAGTCTGTCATGGGTCGGGGGGGGTCTTCTGTAAGCAGGAACCACAGTGTACAGTGCCTTCTTTGACTACACTCTCTGGGGATACAGCAGAAGGCTTCAGAAACTTTAATCCCCGGTGGCTTGTCACCTTGGAGGTGGGGGGTTGTTAGGACAGGGAGTCTAGTGCGAAA
>JAMYXO010007538.1:0-11990 GCA_033310375.1 Conus canariensis
TTGTGATTCGAGTTTTTTAAAAAAACCCCGTTCCAGGTTTTTGGGTTAAAACATTTGTACCGGTCTCCCAAAAATTTGGGCGGGGCGGGGAAAACCCCCGGGGCCTTTTTGGCTAACCCCTCCGGCACCTTCTTTTACCCTGTTCGGGCTGACGGGGGGGAACTGTGTTCCCGGGGGCCACGTCCGTGAGTCAAGCCTTTACGTCATTGGGGGAGGGAACCCCACCCCCTCTTTTTAAAAAATTATATGTCTGGGAATTTTTCCACTTTTTTTCCAAAAAGAATTTTTGGGTTTTAAATTCTAAAGTTGGGGCCAAAAATTTTTAAGGGGGCTCCCAAACCCCTTAAAACAACGGTTGGCCCCTGTCAACCCCCGATTGAAAGTTGGTTTAAAAAATTTTGTAAAAAAGCCAGCTGGGTTTTTCACACGAAACCAGACAAAATAAGGGTAAGGATTTCAAAAATTTTTTCCCGCTCATTCTATTTCCGGGGAGAAAAATAAAAAAAAAAACACTGATAGGGGTTTCTACTTTTTAATTTCCCCCTGCTAATATTCCCGGGGATTTAAAATGATAGAAACACAGAACAATCTCCATTTTGGGGGTTTTTTCCTTTTTTTATTAAACCAACCTTTGGTTTTTTTTCAAGAACCCCCTGGAAAAAACAGCATTTTACACAAACTTTTTCTGTTTTGTTCCCAACCCCCAGCGCAGGGGATTGTAAAAGCGGTTCCCCCAAAACCGTTTTTTTTTCCAAAACAGCCAAAAGTCAATCCAGAAATGGGAAAAGGGTTTTGGGTTTGGGATTAATTTTAACCGAGCATGCACGTAAGGGGTAAACCCCGTTGGCCCTTGACGTAATCCATGGGGCGGGGGCATAATACCATCATAAACTGGGGGTTGAAAAAAACCGCAAAAATTTTGCGCGCTCTCCCCCTTTTGTGGTAAAAATTTAAATTTTATTATTTTAAAACCCCCAAAAATGGTGTGGTGTGTTGGGGAAAGGGAAGGGGATGGGCCGGGACGGGGGGCCCGGGAGACAATTTACCGGTCCCGGGGGTTCCCGTCTTGTATGAAAGGGGGCCCCCTCTCTCCTCCCCTCCCCCCTCTTTCTTTTCCCCCCCTCCTCCCCCCTCCTTTTTTTTTCCCTCTCTCTCTCTTTTCCTTTTAAATCTCTCTCCTCCCCCTCTTTTCCCCCTCCCTCCCCCTCGTTTCCCCCTCCTCCCCCCCCTCCACCGGGAAATCCCCCTCACTTTTCTCTCTCCCTCCTCCCGCTCCTCCCCTCTCTTCCTCCCTTTCTCGGGGATCTCCCCCTCCTTCCCCCTTCTCTCCTTATCCCCCCTTGGGCCACAACTCCCCTCCCCATTTCTTTCCTGTCGCTCCTCCCTTTCCCCCCTCTCAAAAACCTCCTCTTTCTCTCCTCTTCCCCTCTCATCGGGGGCCCATCTCCCGGGGGTCCCCCCTCCCCCCTCTCTCCTTTGCCTCTCCCCCCTCACCCTTCTCCCTCCCTCTCACCTCCCCCCCCTCCGCCTCATTTTCCTTCTAAAATCTCATCCCTCTCCTCTCTCTCTCCTCCCTTCCCCCAAACCCCCCCCATTTTTGTTTTAAAAAAACCCCCAAAATGGGTTCTTTTCCCCCGCCCCTTTTCCCCCCCCTTCCCCTCCCCCCAAAAAAGGGAACCCCTTTTTCCCCCCCCTTGAAATTTATCCTTCCCCCCGGGTGTTTCCTAACATTCCCCCCCGGGGGCTTCTCTTTGAATAAAAGGGCCCCCCAAACCTTGTCAAAACCTCCCGACATAACCCCCCCGAAATTTTTTGCCCTTTCCCCCCCCCCACCCCCCCCCCACCCCCCACCCCCACACCCCCCACAAAAACCCACGGCCCCCCCTTCCCCTCCCCCCTCTTCTCTCCTCCCTCCGGTTTTCCTCTCCTCCTCCAAGGCCCCTTCCCCTCTCCTTCCCTCTTTTTCCCCCTTTTCAAAGCCCCCCACCTTAACCAAACCCACCCCCACCCCCTTTCCCCCTCCGCCTCTCTACTCCCCCCCGTCCCCCTTTTCTCCCGTCCCTTCTCCACTCTCCCTGCCCCTCCCCATTCTCTCTCTCCCCCCTTTTTTCTCTCCCCCCCCCTACCCCCCCTTCCTTTACTTTTCCCCTTTTTCCCTCACCCCCCTCCCCTCAAATCCTCTCTTCCCCCACCCCCTCCCCCCCCCTCCTCTCCTCTCTCTCTCTCTCCCCCTCAACCGCGCCCCCTTTTTTGTTAGAAATTGGGTAAAGGGCTGATCTTTGGGAAGCGGGCAAAAAGACCAAGGTCCCCCTGGGAAAAAATTCCAAACCAAACGCACAAAAAAAGGAAAATTATTTGGGAAAATTTAAAGGGGTTTTGTTTGTCCCCCGGCTAGATTTTTCCCTGAACATATCCACTTTGGGGGGAAAATTGAAACATACTTTGAAAAAAAAAAAGCAAACTGATCAAAACCTCCCGCCCAAACCCCACGAAAAACCCTGCCCTTTTTCAAAAACACACACCAAAAAAAACACAAAAAAAACAAAACACACAAACACACACAAAACACACACACACAAACACCCACAAGAAAACACACCAAAAACCCCCACCTCTTCTTTTCCTCTATCCCCTCTCCCCCTCCCCCTCTCTCTGGGATTTTTCCCCCTTTTTCCCCCCCTCTCAAAAAAAAACAAAAACACAAACACAAAACTTAAAACAAACACACAAAAACAAAAACACACACAAAAAAACCCCCACACAAAACAAAAACACAAAACACAAAAACACACACAAAAAACCCCACCCCCAAAAACAACACACAAATCAAGAAAAAAACCAAACCCAAAACCCAAAACCCCTCCTCTCCTTTTCTCCCAACACAAAAAAGACAAAAACGCACAACCAAAAAACAAAACACACACCGCCCCCCCCCCCCTCTCTCTCCCCTCTTCCCCTCACCCCCCACACACAAAAACCCCAAAAAACACACACACACCAAAAACACAAAACACACAAAAACCCACACACAAAAAACACACAAAAACTGTACAAATTTGGGAAGCAAATATAAAAAAAGACAAACGCTTTTTTCCCCAAAGGGGGAGAGGAACTAAAAAATCACTCAATGAAAATTCCCGCTGTAATGGGGAACTCCAGAAAAAAACAAAATACAATAATATACAGCCCCATGCAAAACCGAAAAATGTATGTAAAAAATGTATGTTGTATGGAAAAAAGAAAAAAAAGTTTTCCCCACGCAGGGTCCAGGGGGGGAAAAAGGGAATTTTGGAGGATAAAAGCCACCGACAAAAACCCAAGGGAAGTTAAAAAAAAAGGGAGCAAGGTCAAACCCGATCACGGTTTTTTTTTCCTTCTTTGGCCCCCAAGGGGCTTGGGGCGGGGGGTGGGGGCTTTTGGGGAAACTTAAGCTGGAATTAGATGAAAAAAAAAGCGAAGTTTCGGAGAGGGAACCTTTCCCAGCTTCTGAGAAGGAGTAAATTTCCCCAAACCCCCCCCTAAAAAGTTTAATTTTCTAAACAATTGTACAAACCCCTATCAAAAGAATGGGAAAAGGACAAAGATTTTCACCCCCATTTTTGGGGACTGCAAAAAACAAGGGGGGAATCACCCCCGGATGTAATTTTCCGGTTGGGGGGCGTGACCCCCCCCTTTTCCAAAAAGGACAAAAAACCTCACCAAAAAAAACCCAAAAGTCAAACGGGCCCCAAAAAAATTTAGGGGTCAAAAAAACAAGGAAAGTCTTTCAGCTTTTCCGGGGGCCAGTGCAAATGAAACAAACCCCTAATCCTATACTTACCGGAAATGGGGCTTTGTGGGGAGGTTTCGTTTTGGGGGCCAAAAAAATTTCCCATGCCTTGAATAAGGGTGTCGTCGACTGAGGGGCCTCTACAAAACAAAAAACCCAAAAGACAGAGGGTTAGAAAATTAAAACATCAGAAAGGAACTAAAAGAAATACATTGTGAAAGGATTTTTTTGGAATTTTTTTTTTTCAAAAAAAGGGCCCGTCTCTTAAAAAAACGGTGTTTGGAGGGTCTGCCAAGAAGGGGAAAAACCCCTTTTTTTTTCAATCCAACCATCGAAAACTCGGTGCATTCGTCCCCTCAAGGTTTTCAAAAAAAAACCCCCTTTTTTAAAACATTCATAATTTCAAACATGCAAAGAGACAAATTTTCCCAAAAAATTTTCTTTGCCTCTTTGGGCTTGCTTTTTAGTGATGCCGGGGTTTTTGCACGAAAGGGTTTTTTTCTAGGGAATAGGGTTTAAATAGGGATGGGTTTATAAAAGAGTGGGTTTTTCCCGGACTTTCCAAATTTTTAAGGAAATTTTCCCCCAAAAAAACCCCAAAAAGTAAACAAAAAAGCAAAATCCCTTTTAGCCAAAAAGGGGCCCGTCCCTGAAAAGGGTCAAGGGCCCTGTTTGGTCGGGGGACGGAATACCGGAATTCATGGGGCCAGCCCTTTAAAAAAAGCCAAGTGTTGACTTTTCCCAAAATGTGTTTAAAAATAGTATTGGGGCGTCAAAAAGCGAAATAAAAGCAAAACAGAAAAAAAAGAATTGGAGCTAGCCCAAAAGAGAAAGAAGGGGCTTGGGGGACAGAAGAAAAAGAAAAAGAAGAGAAAGGGGAGGGGGGAGAGGGAATGGGAGAAGGGGGAAGGAAAAAAGGGGGAAAAGAGGGGAGGGGAGATATGGGGAAAGGGTTTGCTTTTATTTGATTTCGCCTGCAATCTGGACTAAATGGCATAGGGTTTTTAAATTTACAAAAAATTGAACAAAATTTTTAAATTAAATTTATATTAAAAGATGTTAAAGGGGAAGTAATTTTATATGAAAGTATGTAGGGGGTTAAAGGGATGTATAAAACGGGTTTTGGATTTCAAGGGATGTATGGGTATTAAATGAATTTTGTATTTTAATTAAAGTAAAGTTATGTAAGTAAAGTATGTATGAAATTTTGTATGGGAAAACCACGGATGCAAAAATTTTGTTTTGAAAGGTTTTTTATGGTTTTTTTTCCTTTTAGTTTTTATGTTTTGTGTGTTGCGTTATTTTTTCTACTTCCCCGACAAAAATGGGTTAAAAAAAAAAAAAAAAAAAAAAAAAAAAAAAAAAAAAAAAAAAAAAAAAACCTAACCTTAAAAAAAAAAAAAAAAAAAAAAAACCCCCCCGATTTTTAAACTAAAAAAACTTTTTGGCAAACGTTTTTTATTTTTTTTTTTTCTTTTTCCCCTGGTCCCCCGGTTTCATGGAATGAACTCCCAATACCCCCTTTCGTATTTTTGAAACTCTCTGTCTTTCCCTTTAAAAAAAATCTTTTTAAAAAAAACAACCCTCTTCCCCCCTAACAATTTTCAGTTCCTTTTTTCTTTTTCCCCTTCCCCCCACAAAAAATTTAAATTTTGTGGTGTGGGGTGGTGTGTGTGTTGGTTGTGTGTTGTGTGAGGGTGTGTGGTGTGTGGTGTGTGGGTGTGTGTGTGGTTTAGTGGGGTGTGTGTTTTGTGTTGTGTGTGTGAGTGTTTTGTGTGTGTGTGTGTGTTGTGGGGTGTGTGGTGTTTGGGGTTGTGTGAAGTGTGTGTTGTTGTGTGTGTGTTTTTGTGTGTGGGGTGTGTGTGTTTTGGGTGTGGGGTGTAGGGGTTGGTGTGACTTTTTCCCTGACAAAAAACAAAAAAAAAAAACAAACAAAAAAAAACGCAGATGAAAATAAAAAACCTTTCCCTTGACGGAGAAGGCAAAAATCCAGGAAAATGTCTTAACTTCCCAAAATTGATGCCCTTTTAACCCACAGCAAGAGGGGGAAAGTAGGGTGGGGGTTTGGGTAAAAATGATGCGACCCCGCTTGTAAAAACCCTTTGTCCCAAGAAAAAAATTTTTCTTTTAAAAACCAACGTAAAAGGGGTTTACGTTTAAGGATTTGGCCCAAAAAATTCAAAATTTTCAGTCCCCAGGGGTGTGTGGGGGGTTGGGAGGGGGGGGGTTTTGGGGGGGGGGAGGGGGGGGGGTGAAAAATGGGGAGGGGGGGGGGGGGGGGGTGGGGTGGTGGGGGTGGTGTGGGGTGGTGGTGGTGTGTGTGTTGGGGGTGTGTGGTGGGGTGTGGTGTGGTGGTGTGTGGTTGGTGTGTGTGTGTGTGTGTGTTTTTCGTGTCGTGTGTTGCAGACAAAAACTTTTTTCCTTTTTGGGGGGCTCCGATTTTTTTTAAAACCTTTTAAATGGGTAACTTGTAATTTTTTGCTTGTTTCTTTTCTTTCCCCTCTTTCTTTCTGCCCTTGATTTCTTGATTTTTTTTTCTTTTATCATTTTTTCCTTAATATCTTTTTTTTTTTTCTTTTTTTTTTTTTTTTTTTTTTTTGTCCCTGGATTTGTCCCCAAACCCAAACGTTTTTCCAAACTAAAGCGATCAGAACACTGTAACGCACCAAAACCCATAGGGGCACTGCCGACAGGTTTCACCCCCGTGCATAAAACCCGCAAAAGGTTTATAAACAAACGGGTTTAAAGGCTTTTTGCAAAAACAGCGGGGGATTCGGGGGGAAAAACCAACCCGCCCCAAAAGATTCCAAACCCGGGGGCGAACCCCCGCCTTGAAAAAAACGGGGAGCTAAAAAAAAGGGGTTTTTTTTTTTTTTTGTTTTTTTCCCCAGCGGGCGCCGGGGGCCCGATTCGAAAATGGCCCATGGTTTTAAATATGAATTTTTGTGTTCTACCAACCCCAAACCAATTTAAGGGAAACCCCCCTTTTAAACTGTGGAAAATGGATAAAACATCATCCCATCATCCCTCATCATCAAACCAAACAGCAAACAGCAACAGCAAGGGAGCAAAACACAGCAGCAGTTTTGGGAGCAGTGGGGAGCAGCAGCGCAGCATTTTTTCACCTCATCTCATTTAAAACCATCATTATCGTCCCCCCCCCCCCTCCCTCAATTTATCCCCTCATCCCATCGTCAAACCCTCATCCAACAACCCTCAAACAATTTTTCATTGTCACGCCCCCCATCATCGTCATCGTTCCCCTTGTCCCCCGTCAAAACGCACCGGGTCATCATCATCCCAAAATCACACTTTAAACCCTCAAACCCCCCAACACCATCAACAATCATCAATTTTCCAACCCCCCAACATCCCTCATCGTCAAACTCATCCTCATCGGTCGGGCGTCCGGGCCCTCGTCCCCTCACAAAACATCAAACATCAACAATCATCCCCATCTATTTATCATCAACTACCGGGCCGGGCGCAAAACATTATCATCAACAAACATCAAACATCATCCTATCATCATCATCATCAAATCATCCCCATCAAACATCAAAACCAAACCTGTATGCAGTGGCCCAACCAGGGGTTTTTCGGGTTTTTCCCCGCGGAAAACCCTCCACCCCTCAAAAGTCCCCCGGACAATGATCTTGGAACACGGAAATTCCCCGGAAAGAGAGATGGGGGCCGCACCCAAGGGCCCTTTGGGTGAGGCGGGGAAAAAGAAGGTTGTCTGCCAACCTTGGGTGTTGACCCCTTTAAAAGACCCAAGAGTTTTTCCCCCTTATGTATCGGAAGGCCCTTTTTTTTTTTTTTTTTTTGATTTTTTTTTTTTCAGATTTTGAAAGGGAATTTTGCCACGAAAAAAACAAAATTTTTAAAATTTTTTTTAAAAAGCAACCTTTGCATTTTTCCCCCAAATCATGGGTACCCTTTAAGAGTAAACTGCCTGGGAAAATTTTTTTTTTTCCAAAAATTCCGCCCGCATTTCCCCCCCAAGGTGTACTTTTAGTAATCTGCCTGGAAAAGGTTTCATTTTTTTTTTTTGCACTGTTAAATTCCCCTCCTCAAATTTAAGGTTAATTTATATTCCGCCCGGAATAAATTAAATTTTTTTTTAGTATCTGCATTTTTTCCCCCCCAATGAGTTTCTTGTGAGAAACTGGGCCCGGAAATAAAATTTTTTTTTATTTTTAAAAAGCCTGCCAATTTTTTTTTTTTTTTTTTCCCCCTCAAAAGGTTTTACTTGGGAGTAATCCGCCCTTTTTTAAAAACTATTTCTAAACACCTGCATTTTTCCCCCACCAAGGTGTACTTGTGAGTAATTCTCCCCTTTTTAAAAAAACCCTTTTTTTTTTTAAGGGAAACCCGCCATTTTTTTTTTTTTTTTTCCCCTTTTTCCCCCCCAAAATTGTACTTGTGAGTAAATCTGCTTTTTAGTAAATATTTTTTTAGCACCTCATTTTTTCCCCCCCCAAAAGGGCTTCTTGTGAGTTTTTAATTCCCAAAATTTAATTTAAAATCTATTTTAAAACACCTGCATTTTCTTTCCCCAAAAGGGTAAATTGTGATTAAAACCCCCCCCCTTTTTAATATTTTATTTTTTAAGGGACCTGCATTTTTTTCCCCCTCGACAGGGGGGTACTTGTGAGTTTTTCTTTCCTGGAAATTTTTTTTTTTTTTTTTTTAATTTTTTTTTTGGGACCTTTATTTTTTTTTTTTCCCAAAGGGGGTACTTGTGAATAAATCTTTCCTTGAATATTTTTTTGCACCTGATTTTTCACCTAAAGGGTTTCTTGTTTAGTAAATTTCCTTTCCCCTTTTAATATCTATTTTAAAAATTAAAAAGCAACCCCCGCATTTTTCCCCCATCAAAGTGTAAATTTTTGAATAATCTGGGCCCGGAATACTTAATTTTTAAAAGAAACACCTGCAAAATTTTTTTTACCCCCCCCCAAGGGTACTTTTTTAATAAACTGCCTGGAAAAAATTTTTTTCAAGCCCCCCTTTTTCCCAAAGTTTTTTCCCCCTCAAAGGTGTTTCTTGTGAATTTAACTGGGCCTGGGAATAAAAGTTTCAACCCCCCTTGGCAATTTTCCCCCTTCATTTTTTGACTTGGGGAAATTTCCCGCCCGGAATAAATTTTTTTTTTTTGTTTCCTTTTTTTTTTTTTTTTCCCATTTTTTTTTTTTTTCCCTTTTTTTCCCCCCCCAAAAAAAAGGGGTACTTGTAGGTAATCCCCCCCTGGAAAAAATTTATTTTTCAAAGCACCTGCGGGTTTTTCCCCCCCCCCAAGATATACTTGTGAGGAAAAAACCCCTTTAAAGATTTTTTTTTCTAGCACCCCTGGGTTTTTTTTTTTTCCCCCCCCAAGGTGTATTTTTGGGTAAAGCCACCCAAAGAATTTTTAATTTTTTTTCCCCAAAAAACCGGGCCCGGAATTTTTTCCCCCCCTCAAATGTAGTTATGGGTAAAGCCCCTCTGCAAAAAATTTATTTTCTAAAAACCACTGGAATTTTTTTCCCCCCCCAAGGTTAGTTGTGGGGGAAACCATCCCCGCAAAAATTTGTTTTCCCCCTTTTTTGACCCTCTTCATTTTTTTCCCCCCCCCAAGGTGGGAGTTTTTTGGGTAAGCCCCTTTGCAAGATTTTTTTTTCTAAACATCTTATTTTTTTTTTTTTTCCCCCCCCAAGGTGTAGTTTTGGGGAAAGGGGCCCTCCCGCAAGAATTTTAAATTATTTTTTTTCCCTTTTTCCTTTCCCCCTTTTTCCCCCCCCCAAGGTTTTTTTTTGTGGGTAAGCCATTTTTTCAAAAATTTTTTTTTCTGACATCTTTAAAAACGGAAACTTCAATTTTTCCCCCCTCCCGGGTAAAACTTGTGAGTAATACCAAACCCGGAAATTAAATTTTTCATTTTTTTAAAAAAAACCCGCATTTTTCCCCCACCCGAAGGGGCCCCCAAAGGGGTACTTTTTTGTGAATTTTAATTTTCCCCCTGGAATATTTAGTTTTTTCCCCCCCAGCAGCTGCAATTTTTTCCCCCCAAGGGGGAAATGGACTGTACCAAAGGGGAAAAAAAAAATATCAACCTGGTTTGGGACAGGTTTAAACTGCAAAAACCGAGAAAAATCCCAAAAAGATTTAAATGACGGGATTTAGAAAAAGGGGAGTTTTCGTTCCCTTTACCCCCCTTTTGTTGATTAACCGTCCCGTTCAAAAAGAGGGAACCCCCCAAGGGTACTTTGAAAAAAGGAAAAAAAATTTTTCCCTTCCCCCCTTTTTAAAAGGGGGGGGGGGCCCCCCCCCCGGGGGGAAAAAAAAAAAAAAAAAAAAACCCCCCCTTTTTTCCCCCCCAAAATTTTTTTTTTTTTTCCCCCCCTTTTAAAACCGGGGGGGCCCCAAAAAAACCCCCCCCCGGGGGGCCAAAACCCCCCCCCCCCCTTTTAAAATTTTTTTTTGGGGGGAAAAAAAAACCCCTTTTTTTCCCCCCCCCAAAATTTTTTTTTCCAAAAAAAAAAAGGGGGGGTTTTTTATTTTTTCCCTTTAAAAAAAAAAGGGAAAAATTTTTAAAAAAAAGAAAACCTTTTTTTCCCCCCAAAAAAAAAAAATTTTTTTTAAAAAAAGGAAAAAAAAAAAAAAAAAAATTTCCAAAAGGGGAAAAATTTTTCCCCCCGGGGGGGTTTTTTTCCAAAATTTTTAAAAAAAATTTTTTTCCCCCTTTTTTTTTTTTTTTCCAAAATTTTTTTTTTTTTTTTTTTTTTTTTTTTTTTTCCCCTTTTTTTCCCCTTTTTTTCTTTTTTTTCCCCTTTTTTTTTTTCCCTTTTTTTTTTTTTTTTTTGGGGGTTTTTTTTTTTTTTTTTTTTTTTTTTTTTTTTTTTTTTTTTTTTTTTTTTTTTTTTTAAAAATTTTTTTTTTTTTTTTTTTTTTTCCCTTTTTTTTTTTTTTTTTTTTAAAAATTTTTTTTTTTTTTTTAACAAAAAAAAATGCCAGTCATGGATGCTTTTTCTGCAAAAAAAATTGTGTTTGGCAGCGGCTCCGTCCGGGTCATAATGCACACTGCAAAGACCCAAAAACCGGTTTGGCATGGCCTTGCAAGAAAACGGCCCGGGCCGGTCCCACTATGTAAAGCAAAACCCCACCCTTTTTGACTTCTGCAGGTTGCTGGAACTGTCAGCCAAGCTTGCGCTTTCTTCTCTAAAAGGTGAGCTTGGTTTCCCATTGTGCTGGATGCAGTTTCCAGACCGAGGGCGTGTGAATGAATCGTTTGGAGGCAATTTTTTGTGTGGAGTTGTTTCAGAGACAGTATACTGAGAGGCTTTTCCCCGCGGTGGATCCTGTAGTAATATTTTTGGGGGAGAATTGTAAGAGAAAATATTGGGGAGAAAAAGGGAGAGATTGTTGCGTATAGGCCAGATGCCCGCAATGGGGCCAAATCAGGTTTATCTCTTTCGTTGGGAGTTTAACCAAAAAATTTTGGTTTTCCCGCACAAAACCCCCACCAACACACACACAAAACACACACAAAAAAAAAACACTTTTTAAAAAAAAAAAAAAAGTGCCTCCAGATTTGCTTTAGAAATCTTTTTTTTTCCCGTAAAATCTTAGTCACACGAAAAAAGGAAAAATTAAAAAAAAAATCACATTTGTTGGGGCATTTTTTTTAACAAAAACCAAGTGGGGGCGGGTTTGTGAAACTTATTTTACATCATGGAAGTCTCAACCTTTTAAAAAAAACAATTTTTTTTTTCAGGAAATGGTTTCCTTACGGAAAGCACCATAGAGCATCAGGAAAAAAAAAAAAAAAAAAAAATTTATTGGGGAAAATGGTCGAGTCCAATATTCGGTAAGCTATTGAAGACAACATTGGAGAACGTTGAGAGAAAACATTACGATGGGGGTACATACAGAAGCAATATTTTTGGGGGGAAATTTTTGAGAGGCAACGTTGTGGTGGAGTGTGGTGTCTGTGGGGAGAAGGGGGGGGATGGGTTAATTAGTAGGGTGGATTCTTTTGGATCAAAAGTTGGGTGGATTTTTATCGGGAGATAGATTATAGTGGAGTCTGTTTTTTGGGGACAATTTATGGTAGAAATTGTTGGGGGGCAGTATTATGGTGGGGCTTGGGTTTTATAGACAAGGTGGGGGGGTTTTTTTGAGCGGGGGGGGGGTTGTTTGATAGACAATATTGTGTGGAGTCTGGGTTTTATAGGCAAAT
>JAMYXO010007539.1:0-11990 GCA_033310375.1 Conus canariensis
CACAGCCCGGGGCCCCAAACCCAAGAAGGGGCCCCACACCCAGGGGACACACCAAAAACGCGACCCACACCAGAAGACACACCGGAAGGGGCCACACCCGGGGAACACACCAGAAGGGCCCCAAAACCCCAGGGGACACACCAGGAAGGGGCTCACCCCCGGGGGACATACACCACAAGTACACTTAATTGAAAGAAAGGGACAGTTTCACTGGAAGAAGTGTACAGACGAGAGAAAAGAAGGGGAAAAAAAACAACAACACCCCTGTTTGGGGTTTGGGGGAGCATCCCCCGTTTTCGTTCACGTGTTTTGTCTCCATTTTTCCGTGCCCCTTTTGAACCAGTTCTTCCCCCCTGGCAATTTTTAAAAAGTTGGTACTTCAGTTAAGCTTATTCCACTCAAAAAAATCTGATTCACTCTTTTCATCAAAACTAACTTAGTTTAAGATATATTTTTAGTGTTTTTTTCCATCTGACTATAATTATTTGGTTTTGCGCTAGTATTAGGGGGAATGAGAAAAAAGCTTGCTGTTTTTCTTCAATGTGTGTGTTTGTGTGGTGTGTGTTGGTGGTTTGTTGTGTGTGTGTGTTGTTGTGTTGGTGTGTGTGGCGCGCGTCCGCCCGCTGGTATCGCATAACGTGCGTGAGGGCATTATTGTGACGCGGGCATGTGCTTGGATGCATGTTGTCTATACTTGCGCATTTTAAAAGCCAAGGGGCATTCAAGTATATATATTTATATGTGCCCACAAACGTCTTATCCTCATCAAAAACTGATTTTTGGAAAAAAAAATTACGTTCAAAAGTAGGTCTGTTATATACTTATACACTTACATACAAGCACACACAACTTTCCGCAGATACAAATAATAATAATAATATTAAAATAAAAATAAAGAGCTAAATGCGCTCTTCGATGAAGAAGAAGATCATCCCCAGAGGCTTCACAATACAGGAAAAAAAAAAGTTTCCATAAACATTGCACAAACTGAGAAAAAGGCATCAAACAATAGGTTTACAAAGCAAGCACTAAAACAATAACAACCACACCCCCCCCACCTTTTTTTTTTTCCCCCCCCCCCCCACACCGCCACCCCACACACATGACATTAATGAACAACGCCGGACAAGAATTTGGGAATAGGAAAAAAAGCCCCCCCCCCCCCATCCCCCCCCCCCCCCCCCCCCCCCCCCCCCCCCAATTTCGTGAACACTGCACGGGATACAATATAAACAGCAGAAGGGAGCACCCACACCCATAGACAGAGCAGACAGACAGACAGAAAACACACACACACACCCCACACCCCACACACAAACCCCAAAAAACCCAAAAACCAACACAAAAAGGGAAAACTAAAACACGAACAACAAAAACCCCCCCGCGGAAACGCCACACACAGCAAAAAACACAACACTTCAGGCACGGAAGCGCGCGTGCACTACAAGAGGAAAAAGGGATGGAAGCATGGGAAAACCGCATTAACTCGTACGCTATGTAAAAAGACAAAAGGACTTCGAAAGAATGCTTTTTACCCCAGTTTAAAATCAGAGAGAGTCTGTGAAGAGGGGAGCTGGGGGGGGGAGGGAGTTCCAGACAAGGGGGGCTTGATAACTAAGAACGTTGGCAAAGGATTTCATTTTCATGCGGGGAAGTGAGAAGTTTGTCACTGCTAAAGCGGAGATTTGCGAGAGGGTTGAAAGTGCAAGTGGTTGGAAAGATAAGCAGGCAATGGCTCAAAGGTCGGAAGGCAAGTGTTGCGAGTTTATACTGAATGCGCGCATGAATGGGAAACCAAAGTATCTAACAACAAGGGGTAGTGTGGGGTTTTTTTGGACTTTTGGGAAAACAAGTCTGGCTGCGGTTTTTTGTATACGTTGAAGTCGGTTTATATCGACAGCGGAAGACCCGGGAAAAGCTGTTACAAATAATCGAGTTTTGGGCATGAATTTAAGGGGAAAAGAAAAAGGGGTTTGGGGGGCCCTTTTCCCCCCGTGGGAAAGATATGGGGCGAATTGACGCGATCTTTTCTCAAAGCCAAATTGGGTGAACGACACAGGTTTACCGATTGGACATTCATGGACGCGAAAATAACCAAAAAGGACAAAACCCCGATCCCCCCAAACTGTCCTTCAAAAAGGGGGTTTTTTTGGTTTTTCCCGTTTGAAAAGATTTTTCAAAATTTCGGGGGGGGGGGGGGGGGGGGTCCCAAAACAGAACGAGGGGCGGGTCCCAAAAGAGCCCAGTTTTTTCATCCTTTACTTAAGGGTTATTTTTTAAACATCCATGATTTAACAGATTGGAAAAAACAGTTCAAATTCCGAAACCAAAAGTTGGGGAAAGCAGGGAGGGGTTTAGCGGCCCTAGTGCCGGGTGGGGGGTTTTATCGGCAAATTTTCTGATGAGGAAATTTGGGGTTCCTCAATGGGCCAAAGATAGATTTTTAATATACAGGGGAGAAGAGAAGGGGGGGGCCCAAAAAAAAGCCTTGGGCACAAACCCCAAAGCCAGGGGGGAAGGGGGGGGAGGAAACCTTGCCACCAACAGACACAGACGTTTTCTGCCCGCAGGTAAAGGGCCCGAAACCCTTTTAAAGCCGTGTCCCGTGAAAAAACCGAAAGACACCCCACAGTCTTTTTAAAAAAATACTGTGGTCCGGGTAGTGGGCAAAAAGCGGGGACTGAGGGTCTACAAAGTTTAGAAGCGATGCTTTTTTGGTTTTTTCAGCGGACCGGGAAAGGGGACTGTCAGTCACACAAACAACGCTGTTTTCGGTACTTTTTGATTCTGTCTGTAAGGGAGACTGGTTAATTCCAAAAAGATTTGTGCTGGGAAAAGATGGGCTTTCAAGTTTCCCCAAAGACCCCAAACTTTTCCAGGAGTTTGGAAGAAAAGGAAGGTGAGAAACAGTCTAAAGTTTTTAAAGTTCATCAAGGGCAAAGGCCTTTTTTCTTTAGAAAAAGGGAACCAACCCCGAGCCAAAATTTTAAAAAATCCCGGAACAAAAGCCATTAGCCAGAGAAACTTTTTTAATTCTCGTGAGAACTTTGGGGCAAAAAATCGGGAAAAATTTCCCGTTTTGGGGAGGTTGGGGGGGGATTTGGGGCAAGACACAAACACTTTCCCTGCATGCGCTTTATATCAAATACACCTTTTCATTTAACGAACAAAACCCCCAAAAGGGAAAACAATGCCCTGAAAAAATTTGTAATTTACACCAGGGGAATGGGCTCGGAAAAAAACAAAATGCCTGCTTCCCCAAAAAAAACCTTTTTCAAACATATAATTGGGAGATTTGGAGGTAAAGATGCGCTGTTTTTAATTTCTTCCCCAAACTCCGCCCCCAAAAGGCCTTAAAAGAACTAATGAAAACTGACCCACTTTTAAATGAACCCCACCCCTCCCCGCCCCCCCTTCAAGGGAAAAAAAAGCTCCAAAATTCAATTAAAAAAAAGAATCTCAAAAACCCGATCACACAAATTGGGGGGGAAAGGGAAAAAAAGGGTGGCAGTTCAAGCTCCTTTTGGGGATTTAAAACAGAACCCCCCTTATCATAAATACCCAATTCTAAATTAAAAAAGATGCCAACTGGATATTAAACCCCCCCCCTTCCCTACCCATATTCCAATGGTTTTCACAAAAAATTTTTTTTTTGTTTTTGTCATGCTTTTCGCTTAAATTTCTCAATGTTCAGGTCATTAAACGTACAGACCTTTTTTACCAATTTGGGGAATTTTCTGTGGATGATTTAAAAAGCCAATAAAGTGGACAGGTTTTGGTGGTTTTGGGGGGGCTTGGTAGTTTAGAAGTATGGAAAACCAAATTTTTCTGTATATCTTTTGGGCCCACCAAATATTTAAAAACAAAAAAAAACAGCAAAAAAAGCACAAGGCAATAAACAAAAAAAGTTTACAACAAAAATACGTCCATAATTTTTTAAAAAACCCTTTTATTGGGAGATCACTACAAAGGTCCATTCCCCCTGAAAATTTTCCCTGACCCGACCCAAATTTTAAAATTTTGGCCCCAACCCGGCCAAATTGCGAAGATGTTAAGGGGAAACCAAACGTTATGAAAAAAGGGCCTCAGAGTTTAACAACGAAAAGTGAACAATAATTTAAACAAAAAGGGAAAATTCTTATAAAAAAATATTTTGTTTAAACGGGGGAAATCTTAATTCCCTTCTTTTAAAAAATGGAAAAAGTTAAAACCATATTTTGGTCGAAGGGAAAAATTTTGTCTACCACAAAAACGAAAGAAATTTTCCCAGAGAGAGCTGCGACTGTGGTAAAAAACCCAAAATTATTTCAAAAAAGCCCAATTTTTAAGGGCAAAAAATTTTGACCGGGTTTACGCAAAAGGGAAAGCCCCACCCTTTTAGAAAAAAAAAGGGGGAGGAAAAACCCCAAGAAAAAAAACCAAAAATTTGCCCCCAAAAGATGGTTAAAATACCCGTTAAAAACACCCTTTTTATAAACTTTATTTTTTCGGGGAAACCAAAGTTTTAATTTTAAAAAAATTTGGAAAAAAGGTTTCCATTAAGAAACCATTTTTCTTAATTGGGTAACCCAAAAATTTAAAAAAATTAAAAAAAACAGTTTTTTGGGTACTAATTTTTTGGACATTCGAAAATTAAAATACTTTTAAAAGAAATATTTGGGGCACCTTCCCCTCTGGTTTTTGGCGATCCTGGTGGGGCGGTCTTGGGAGACTTTCCCACTTCCTGTTTTGGGGCCCCGCCAAAAAAAAAAAACCCGTTTGAAATACTTACGAAAAAAACTTCTAACTAAAAACCCAAAAAAGAAAAAACATTAACACCCCATGAATTAAACCCATATTTCTAGAAAAGGGTGCATTTAAAAACCCAAAAAAAGGAGAAGTCGAAAGTACGACGACGAAAATTTTGTAAGAAAGGAAAAAAAAAGTTTTAAATTTAAAAATTGGGCCTTTTTCCCGAAGCATCCCCTTTTTTTTGGTAAACCCCGTTCCGTACCTTTTTGGGCCCAACAACTTTCCCGAAAAACCCGAGCAACCCTGTTCCCCACGGAAGGGCCCCGTGGGCCCCTGTGCCTTATGAACTTTCAGCTCTGACAAACCTCCAGGGTCCCCAAAAACCCAGATAAGCTCCCACCCCCGCAGGAGCTGGTCAACCCGAAGCCCCCCCACCCAAAATGGGTCTCATGGGAAAAAGGTCCATTCCCATCCATTTAGACGCCCTTTTTTTTTCCCAAAAACGCGACGCCAACATTTCCTTTTCCACACAGAAGCAACACCGCAAACAACGTGCACACTTTTAAGGTTTTTGCCAGGAACTAAAAAGATTTTCACTGGGAAAGGGCCTCCCCTAACCCCTTTAAAACCCCCTCCCCCCCCCCCCAAAAGCTACTAAAACCAAACCCAAAGCCACCATTCGCCCAGACCCCCTTTTCCAACAACCCCCCATCCAAGGGGACAAGCCACCTGGGGTTTGAATTTTCTGGAAAAAAACCTTCACGTAATCCCACAGAGAGATGTAGCCAAGGGAAAGGGACCATACCCAAGGCCTGCTTTACAGAAGACCCCCCCCCAAACCCTGACAAAACCTGTGAGGCAACAGAAATTGAAAATCTCCCCCAAAAATGGCAACGAAAAAACTGAAAATGAAACCCCTTGACGCACCAAAAGAAAAACGACCCCCGGGGCCCGAAGCCCCCCTTTTAAGAAATTTCTTCAGACCTCGGGTTTCAAAAACACCCAAAGGGGAAGTGCTGGACAATAAAAAAACCC
This sequence comes from Conus canariensis, assembly GCA_033310375.1. Lineage (NCBI taxonomy): Eukaryota > Metazoa > Mollusca > Gastropoda > Neogastropoda > Conidae > Conus > Conus canariensis. Next base: position 5,767 of record JAMYXO010007539.1, read on the forward strand.
TAGGCTGAACGGGTTTAACACCAAAATTTTCAAATTCAGACCTCAACACACACGGCCCAAACCCGGCCTTATGAAAAATACCAGAGTCCCCCCTCTTGAAACCCCCGGTTTAGTTTTCATTCCCAAAAGGGCTGAAGGGAGATGAAATTTAGAAACCCAAAGCCAAACCCCCGAAAGAAAAAAACCCCCCGTACCCAAACGGCCAGGCCGGGGGATTTTCCAAAAACCCGCAACCCCAGGGTCACCCCAAAATTACGATTCGGGCGCCCCTTAAAAACCCCTGAGCTTTTCAAAACCCTCTGATAATTTTGTGGTTTTTTTCGCGTGGTTTTGGGGTTCCGGGCCTGGGGAGATGTGGTATGGGAGTGGTGAGGGGGTTTTGGTGTTGTTTTGGTGTGTTGGGGTGTGTGTTTGGTTGTGTGGTGGTTTGGGGGGGGGGGGGGGTGTTTTGTTGTGGTTTGGGTGGTTTAAAAATTTGGGTGGGTGTGTTGTGGGGGGGAAAAGAAGAGGGCACTGAACCTTAAAAAGAAAAAGACTAAAACACTGGGGAATAAAGAAAGGGGACAAATTAAATGGGGGGGACTTTGGGGGGCCTAAAGCCCCCGGGGGGAAAGGGATCGAACCCTGCATCTAAATACAAAAATTTTCATTTAACGAACAACTCTCAAATACGGGAAACAAAGGGCCCCGATCTTGTAATTTTTCACCACAAAAGGGGGCCCGGAAAAAAAAAAAAAAAATTTCGCAGCCCCAAAATTTTCCCTTTTTTATCATATAATTGCAGGGTTTTGAGGAAAAAATGCGCTGGGTTTTTATTCCCTTTACAAGCTCCGCCGAAAACCTCACAGGGCCCAAAGAAGGGCTGACACCACTGTTAAATGACACAAACCCCTTCCATTCCCCCAAATTCTAAAAAACAAGCTCTACAATTTAAATTACCCAAAAAAAGTCCAAACCCCGATCACCCAAAATATTGCCCGAGGGAAAAACAGGGTTTGGGGCAGTTCCAAACTCCCTTTTAGGGGGTGAAAACAGGCCCCCCTTATCAAAACTACTGATTCTAAAATTTAACCCGAGATGGGCCCGACTGATCGTACCCGGTCTTCAACACAAATTCCCCCCGATGTTACAAAATTTGTTTTTTGTTGTTTGTCATGGTTTTCCCCCGGGTTAAAATTTTTCCCAATTTTAGTCTGAAACGTTTCAGACTGTTCTAAACCAAAATTTTGAATGTCTGTTTTTAAATTAAAAACCCCAAAGTATGGTGGTTTTGATGGGCTTGGTAGTGGGGAAGAAATGGAATCATTTTTTTTCTGTATATTTTTTGGGTCCACCATAAAAAAACCCAAAACAAAAGAAAAAGGGAAAGCACAAGAAAGAAAACAAAAAAATTTTAAAAAAAACAAAGAATACTTCCAGGGTTTTAAAATCCTTCTTTTAAAAGGGGATCCTACTAAGGCCATCCCCCGGGCCAGTTCCCTTTGACCTGCCCAAAAAACTTTTTAAAAAATTTTTGAAAACTACCCCCAGGGGGCGAAAAAGGGAAAAGGGGAAAACCAAACGAAAAGAAAAGGGGGGCCATCAGAGTTTAACATCGAAATGGTGAAACAATATCTTAAAAATCTGTAAAATTTATTAAAAAATAATTTTGAAATTAATTGGGGAAAATCTTAAAAATCTTGGCTTTAAAAAACAATGGACATTTTAAAAAAACGAAAATTTTGGTGGGAAAAATTTCTTTTTCTACCACAAAAAACGAAAAAATTTTTCAAAGAGAGAGCTGGGACCCTGTGGAAAAATTTTCCAAACTTTTATTTAAAAAAAAACCCCCTTTTTCCAAATTTTCCAAGAAAGTTAAACCCAATTAAATTCGCCCCAAAACCCAACAAATTTTAAAAACATTTTTTTTTGGGTGTTTTTTTTCCCATATGACTATATATTGTTTTCCCGCATGTATTTATGGGGAACCGAGTAAAAACCCTTGCTGTTTTCTGCCATGTGTTTGTGGTTTGAGGTGCCCCGGTTCCCGGTTGCCCGTGTAGTTTGCCGGTGCCCGGCCCCGGTACCCGGTTTACACTGCGCCTGCCCGTTCCCCAAGAAAACAGGTATGTCATTTTAAATACAAAGGGGCGAGAAAAATTTTGGGTTTAGAGCAAACACTCATTCCCCAAAAATTGGCCCTTTCAGCTTTCAAACCCCCGGTTCCCAAAAAAAAACAACCCTGGGTGTGCTTGTTTCGGGGAGGGGTGGGGGTAGGGGGTTTTTGGGGGGGTTTCCCCAGGGTTCCCCGGGTTAATTTTAAAATCCGGGTTTCCCCGAGGAAAAACAGGGGTGGCACACTGAAAAGCGGTTCCAAAAAACCCTGGTTTTCAGCTTACTGGGACGGAAAGGGCCCGGGTTTCCCGAGAAAACCAAACCCCGGTTGTCAGCTTTCTGGGACGGATGCCCCGGGTTTCCCCGAGAAACAGGCCCCCGGTTTTTTCAGCTTACGCAGATTGCCGGGGTTTCCCCCAGAAAATCACCCTGTTTGTCCAGCTTTACTGGGAAAGGGTGGGCCCGGGGTTTCCCCAAAAAATCAGCCCGTGGTTTTCCCGCTTTCTGCCCCGGATCCGGTTTTTCCCCGAGAAATTTAGCCCCGGTTTGTTTAACTTTCTCAAACGGATGCCGGTTTTCCCCAGAGAAATCAGCCCTTGGGTTTTCAGCTTATCGGGACGGAAAGCCGTTTTCCCCCGAGGAAAAACAGCCCCCGGGTTTTTCACTTTTACGCACGATGCCCCTTCCCCAGAGAAATCAAGGGCCCCGGGTTTTTCCCGCTTACTGCACCGGGTGCCGGTTCCCAGAGAAACACCCGGTTGTCAGCTTACGGCAACGGGTGCCGGTTTCCCAGAAAATCCCCTGGGGGGTCAGGGGTTAAACTTTCCGGATGCCGGTTTTTCCCGAAAAAAAACAAGCCCTGGTTTTTCCGCATTAAATGCACGGATGCCGGGTTTCCCAAAAGTAAATCAGCCCCGGTTTTCAGCTTACTGCAAAAGGATGCCGTTCCCAAAGAAATCAAACCCTGGGTTTTCAGCTTCTCCCCGGATGCCGGTTTTCCCCGAGAAAAGTAAAAGCAAAGGAGGAAATCAAAGAGACTCACAGTATTCAGAACAACAAATTTTTTTTAACCGCCGTTTTTTCTAAGTACGTCACACGATCCACCCAGTCAGACCTTTCCAAACCGACAAACAAATGCGACACCCCGGGGCCCTTTCCTTTAAATGGTGCTCAAAAATTAAAATTTCCAAACCAGAACCACCCCTTTAATTTTTGCCGCCCCGTTTTTTTTCAGCCAAAAACGGGGCCCAATTGGGAAAGTACGGTTTTAAAGGGTTGGGACCAAAAAAACACTTTTTTTTCATGTCACTCCCTAGGAAAAAGGGGTCCCGGGGGGGTGCAAATTTTTCCCTTCCCGCCAAATTTTGATCGTCGGCCCAGAAATAATCACTTTTTTACCCCGCAGACCTGAACTTTAAACCCTTTATTTCTAAAAACTGGGCAAAGGCCCTTTCCGGGCCCCAACCAAGGGATGCCAAAAAAATGCTTTTAAAAGCACAAAATAGTTTGGGAAAAATTTTTAACTTAACCAAACGAATTTTCAGATTAAAAACTCTGATCAGGGGCAACCCCAGCTAAAAGGGGGAAAACCCGAAAAATGGAAGGGCCCTTTAAAAACAATGCAAACTGTACCCCCGTGTCTTAAAATTTTTTCTTTCCTACCCCCAAAGGTCTACGCTAAATGCGTTCCGTAAGGTAGAACAACGCACAAAGAAAAAGGGACAATACAAAACAATTTTTTTGGGAGAAACCCCGTTCTGGGCCCCTAACTCAGGGCTATTTTTATTGTTTCAAGAAAACCGAAATTTTATTTTTTTTTTTAATCTATGCCCTATAGAAGTCCCCAAAACAATCCCATTCCCCTTGGGTAAGGAAACCCCCCAGCAATTTGATAATGGGAAACGTTTCCGAAAATTTTTTAAAGAAAAGATACAAAACGAGACCAGAAAAGGTTTTGGGGCAATTTCTAAAAATTTCGGGAACTCTCCCCTCCCCTTTTCCCCCTCTCCCCCCCCCTCTCTCTAAGGCGTGCGTGGCTTTCATGGTGAGGCGCACGCGCCCCGCTTGTTTTGCAATAAACATATTAAAAAAAAATAACCAATGGGGCGTATGGCTGTTTGTGGCTCTCATATCCCTTTTACTTCCAGCCCCTCTGTTTTAGGGTTTTGGCCCCTAAAAAATTCAACAGTGGGGTTAAAGTTTTGCAAACACAGAAAATTGGAGGCATTTCTTTTTTTATAAAGTTTAAAAAAAGAAAGAAAACCCTTAAACCCTGAGCCCTTTTTGGGGTCATTTTGTTGAAAAACTCCCTCAAGGGCAACTGGCGCCCACCAACAAAAGCAGAGCGGGAACGAACGACAGGGGAGGGGGAAAAGGGGGGGGCAAGGGGGGTTTTAATTTTCCCCCCCCCGGAAGGCCCCAAAAAATTTTCCCTTTTGCCATGTTGCCCCCCCCTTTTCCCCCCTTCCCCAAACCCTTGGGGAGGGACCCCCCAGACCCCCCCTGAAAAAACCCTTCGATGGGGTGAATTATCCAAGGGGGGGCGTTTCTTTTGTAAGGGCGGAGACGCCACTAAACCCCCCACCCACCACCCCACTTTTTTAAAATTTAAAAACAAAAAAAGCGAACCCAAAAGGCCCCTTTTACCCCCCCCACACCCTACCCCACCAACCAAACCACCACCACCCTCACTTTTAAAAACAAAAAAAGGGACCCGAAGAAAGGGGCCCCCGTTTAACCCCCCCCCCCCCCACCACCACCACCACCAACCCTCACTTTTAAAAACAAAAAAAGGACAGAAGAGGCCCCCTGTACCCTCCCCCCCCCCTACCACCGACCACCACCCCCCAACCCCCTTTTTAAAAACAAAAAAAAGGGCAGAAAAAGCCCCCTGTAACCCCCCCCCCCCCCCCCCTAACCACTACGACCACCAAACCCCCACAGAATTTAACAACAAAAAAAAGGGGCAGAAAAAGGGCCCCCCGTCCCCCCCCCCCACCACTAACCCAACCCAACCTTTTAAACCATGGGGCCCCTCACTTTAAAAAACAAAAAAAAAACAGAAGGGGGGCCCCCGTAAACCCCCCCCCCCCCCCCCCCCACCCCCCCCACCACCACCCACCACCACCCTCACCATTAAAACAAAAAAAAAAGGACCCGAAAGGGGGCCCCCTTTAAACCCCCCCCACCACAGACCACCACCACCAAACCCCCCCCCTCACTTTAAAAACAAAAAAAAGGGCCGAAGAGGGCCCCCGTAACCCCCCCCCCCCACCACCCCCACCCCTAAACCCCCCCACCACCACCCTCACTTTAACAACAAAAAAAAAGGCAGAAGAGGCCCCCTGAACCCCCCCCCCCCCAAACCCCCCCACCAACCCACCCCCCACCCTCACAAATTAAAAAAAAAAAAAAAGGGGAAAAAGAGGCCCCCTGAACCCCCCCCCCCCCCAAACCCCCGCCAAAACCACCCCCCACTTTAACAACAAAAAAAAGGACCAGAAGAGGCCCCCCTGTACCCCCCCCCCCCACCACCAAACCCCAAACCCCCAAAACCACCCCCCCCTTTAAAAAAACCAAAAAAAAAAAAAAAAAGAGGCCCCCTTACCCCCCCCCCCGCCCCCCACCACCCCCCCCCCCCTCACTTTAACAAAAAAAAAAAGGACAGAAAGGGGGCCCCCTGGGAACCCCCCCCCAAACCCCCACCACCACCACCAAACCCCCCCCACTTTAACAACCCAAAAAAAGGCAGAAAAAGGGCCCCCCGTTCCCCCCCCCCAAACCCCCCACCACCACACCAAAACCACCACCCTCCCTATTTCCCAAAAAAAAAAAAGGACAAAGAGGCCCCCCTTTTACCCCCCCAAAAAAACCACCAACCCCCCACCACCCTCACTTTAACAACAAAAAAAAGGGCGAAGAGGCCCCCCCCGTTCCCCCCCCCCCCCACCACCGACCACCACCCTCACTTTAACAAAAAAAAAAAGGGGCAGAAGAGGCCCCCTTGGGCCCCCTTTTCCCCCCCCCCACCACCCACCACCACCACCCCCCATTTTTTTAAACAAAAAAAAAGGGCAAAAAGGGGGCCCCCCGTAAAAACCCCCCCCCCCCCCCCCCCCCACCAAAAACCC
>JAMYXO010007540.1:0-11990 GCA_033310375.1 Conus canariensis
TTTACTTTAAGGTGATATTGGCGGTCTGTCTATATTTTATGTACACCCCAACCTGCAAACACACCCACCCACGTACGCACGCACACAAGCATTCACACAGGTAAGCTCTCTCTCTCTCTCTCTCTCTCTCTCACACAACACACACACACACACACACACACGCACGCATACACACACACACACACACACGCACGCATACACACACACACACACACACACACACACCACACACACACACACACACCACAACACACACACACGCACACACACAATTTTATGAATAGACGTAAAATGAGAGTACTACTATTACCTCTGCTACTTTGCTACACACACACACAGACCACACAGACACACACACACACACACACACACACACACACACACACCACACACACACACATACTTGGGCACTCACGCTCATACACACACACACACACACACACACACACACACACACACACACACATCATTCACACACATCTCTCTCTCCTCTCTCTCCCCTCCTCTCCGCTCTCTCTCTCTCTCGGGGAGTTCACGGAACTTAAACGGAGTCGGACGTGTTGCGGGTATGTCCTGTTTATGGTAAAATTACCCAATTTACCAGTTTACGTTACAGTTTTGAAATTTGTACAGAGTGCAGCTAACGCATCATGCCGGAGGTGGCTCTGAGTTTCAGAGCAAGATGTGGCTCCTTCGTGGCAGTCTTCATCAATTTCATGTGTCGCCGTGCTAAAGAAAAGAATGGCCATGCGATGTCGGACATTGAGAGTGACAAGTCGAGCGGGCGGTGTCTGTGGGGTTGCTCCTCACTGTGATTTTCTTCAGCCAACCTTTTAATGCAGTGTGGCAAACGTCGAGGCAAACCCCGGACCTCCCCAAGAGGGACACCAAGCAGACATGTCTGACCGGTTCTAGTGTGGCCGGAGACTGAGTGTGGAGAGAGGCCAGAGGAACCAGGGGGACAGTGCACAGTCGTCCTTGCAGCAGAGAGTTGACAGTGACCCCTGTTTTTGAAACCTGCCTTGTCCATGCTGTCTCCATGAGCGATAAGTTTGATAGCCTTCGAGAGGACCTGAGCGAAATTAAAGAATTCTTTGTCGGTCTGAAGGAGGAGGTCGAAACACTGAAAAGTGAGGTGGCGTCTCTTAGGCGGTCAAATGATGAGCTGGCAGAAAGAAACAAGAAACTTCAAGACAGTGTGCAAAATTTGGAGATGAAGACCAGTGAGTTAGAGGACCGTTCTAAGAGGAATAACATTATTGTGCACGGTATACCCAGACAGGCCAATGAGACAAAGTGAAGATTGTGAACACTTGCTGAAAGACTTGATTTCCAACAAGTTAAAATTGAGCGACGACGTAAGTTTTGATAGAGTTCACCGACTGAGTGCAAAACCCAACCGCCCATCGTTGCTCGATGCACATTCTACAAGGAAAGAGTGAACATTTTGAAAGCGAAAAGAAATCTCCGAGGAAGCAATGTGTTCATCGGCGAGGACTTTTCTCCGCGGGTCAGAACGATCAGGAAGAAGCTGTCTCCTCACCTTAAGACGGCCAGGGACCAGCAGAAACGGGCAACGATGATCAAATGACCACCTGCTGATAGACGGAAAGAAGTTCGTCCTTAACGAGCAGGAGACCGGCATCATCGAGCTCACCTAGAGGTGTGGCCGCCCCTGGATCAAGAACCGACGCCTTTCTGTCCATAGACTCAATGTAAGAAAGGTAGACAAAAAAAGACAGTCACCGGTGTCAGCGAGTGTGACAAGACAGCGTAGCTTCTGTGCACGTGGAAGTGATGAGACAATTCATGCCACTACAGCGAAAGCACTGCCACGCGCGGCGCGTGCGGACATGTTGACCATGGACAGTGTTACGTGTGCGTGTGTGGCCACGAGTGACGTGGGGTTTTCGGGAAATAGTTATGGGCAGACAAATACCGAAGATGAATTTGATAATAAATCGGAAAATTCAGTGACGGATGATAACAAACATAGAGAATATAAGTTTCTCCACTGGAACGTCAGCGGTTTAATGTCTAAGCTTTCAGATTCTGTTTTTGTACAATATGTATCTTCGTTTGATTTTATTTGTTTGGTAGAAACTTTCGTGGAAGATTTTATCAATACAGTGTTCACTGAGCACACGGCTTTCGTTCAGCCTGCCGTCAAATGTCACACAAGGGAAGGTGTTCAGGGGGGTAATAGTTTGATTAAAAATAGCCTTGTTGCGAATGTGAAGCGACTCGATATGGGTAATGTGAATTTTTTACTGTTTGTGCTTGACAAAACATTATTTAATTTTTCAAAAAATGTTCTGTATATTTGTGCATACGTTCCTCCAGAACACTCACCATACTATGCCGCATTTGATGTTGAAAATGGAATTAGCCATTAGAAGATTGTTTAATTGATCATTTTAATATCTATAGAAGAGTTGTCCTTACTGATGAGTGGTGACTTTAATGCCAGAACAGCGAATATTATCCCTGAGTACAGTGAGGAAGTTACGATGTACTCTTATTTTAAGAACAGTGATAGAGTGACTGTCAATAGACGTTCGGAGGACAGAGTATTGAATACCTATGGAAAATCGTTTTTGAACATGTGTAGTACTCTGGGTTTATTTATGTTAAAACGGTGTATGTAATGGCGACCAGACCGGTCGTTTCACATACATTTCTGATTCAGGTCATAGCGTAAAATGATTACTTTGTATCTTCGTATGATTTGTTTGACTATATAACTAAGCATTGTAGTATGTTTGTCACAGATAAAATTGAATCCGACCATATGCCTTTGGAATTTTGTAATGAACATGTCCGATGTTGGATTAGGTGCAGTTGAAAGTTTTGATGAAAAGGAATATGTAGAAAAATTTGTGTGGAATGATGATCATGCTGAACATTTTTGTGACATGATGAACTCCGAGCACATTCGTGAAAAGCTTTCATCAGCAATAATGTCTATTGATGTTAATGTAAACAATGCGTTGCACATGTTCAATGATATTGTGAAAGATGTTGCAGACTGTATGAAACGGCGTATTTGTGTTAACAGTTCAAACAGACAGAATGTCTGGTACGATACAGAATGCAAGGCAGAGAAATTAAAGACGTGCAGACTTTTAAGAATATTTAGGAAAACGTCTGATAAAGAAGATGGGCAGCTTTTTGTAAAGCGAGGAGAGAATATAAAAATATATTGCTTAGAAAGCAGAAGTTGTATAATGATTTTCAGTTTATGAAAATACTTAATTCTGAGAATAATCAAGAAGAGTTTTGGAAATCACACTGCGCTCAGTATACAAAAAGAAATCACAGCCTCGAAATAATATTACTATTGAGGAATGGCACCAACATTTTAAATCAGTGTTAGAGAAAGATGACCCGCCTCAAGCAGTTCAGAATGTTGCAGATGACGTGTACATTAATTACATGGACCAACCTATCACAAAGGAAGAAATTTTATTAGCAATCAGGAAGTTGAAAAAATCGAAAAGCTCCTGGGCCCGATGGCTTGATAGGGGAATTCTTTAAGAATTTGGGGGGATGTGCTGTTGACTTTTTAGTGAAATTGTTCAATGCGCTGTTTGACAAAGGACTGTATCCAGAGGGCTGGTCAGAGTTTATGATTATGCCTTTATATAAAAAAGGTGAAGTCAACAATACTAACAATTATAGGGGAATTTCCTTATGTAATATATCAAGTAAACTTATAGTTCAGTTATAAACAGTAGACTTTCAAATTGGGCTGAAATGAATAATATCACCGGTGAACATCAAGCTGGGTTTAAAAAAGATTACTCAACGACTGATCATATGTTTACCCTTTTGGCAGCTGTACAAAAGCAGTTCGCAAATAATCGAAAATTGTACATAGCTTTTATAGATTTTGAAAAAGCTTTTGATTCGATTTCGAGAAAACTTTTATGGCCAATACTTAGAAATAGCGGAATAAAAGGAAAACTTTACCGTTGTATAGAAAGTATGTATCAGGATGTCAAAGCTAGAATCAAATGTGGTGCTAGAGTTAGTGATCTAATAAAATGTACAAGAGGGTAAAACAGGGCGATGTGTGTAGTCCCGTTTTGTTTTCATTTTTTATTAATGATTTGGCTCAACAAATTAATGAAAATGGTAAACATGGAGTAACATTTGATTTAGTAAGAAATATTTATTATGCTTTTTGCAGATGATATTGTGTTATTGTCTGAAACTCCGATTGGTCTACAAAATCAGTTAAATCAGTTATATGCGGCAGCGGAGAGACTGGAGCTAAAAGTGAACATGGAAAAATCTAACATCATAGTTTTTCGTAAAGGTGGGTATCTAGCGGCACGTGAAACATGGTTATATGGAAGAAGTCAGATGTCTGTGGTGAATGCATATAAATATTTGGGATTATATTTTTCAACTAAGCTTAGTTTTTAGGTTTACTTGCCAAGATTTGGTCAGTCGAGCGAAAAAATCTGTTGTTTCCATTTTGTCCTTAATGTATAAGTTTAAAAACCACTCCCCAAGTATATTTTTTAAACTATTTGATACACAAGTTCAACCAGTGGCTCTATATGGAGCTGAGATATGGGGCTTGAATAATAATCAAGAAATTGAAAAGGTACATTTATTTGCTATGAAAAATTTTTTGCATGTTGATCAAAAGACTCCCAATGATTTTATATACGGAGAACTTGGAAGATATCCTATTTACTTAAACGCTTACACGAAAAGTATTAGGTACTGGTTAAAGGTAGTTCAAATGAATGATAACAGACTACCTGCTCTGGCTTATAAGAATATGTATATACTTGATCAAAGAGGTAAGCAAACATGGGCAAGTAGCGTACGTAATTGCTTATGTAATTATGGTTTTCATTACGTATGGATGAACCAGGGTGTCGGGTGTGCAAATAGTTTTTTGGCTTGTTTCAAGCAACGTATTATAGATTGTAGGTGTCAGGATTGGGAGTCCCATATTCGGACAAGTGACAGATTTTCATTGTACAGATTGTTTAAAGTCAATCACTTGATTGAACCATACGTTTCATTGTCTTTGTGTAGTTTTGTAAGGGCAGCATTAACCAAGTTTAGGTTTGGCGTATCTGACATTGCCGTGCACTCCCAGAGATATCGATATGGCGGAAATGGAACTGCAATATGTCGCTTATGTCGTTCAGCAACTGAAGATGAAATTCATTTTGTATTTAGCTGTCCAGTGTTAAATGATCTAAGAAGTAAATTTATTCCATCAAAATTTCATTGTAGACCATCTAGTTTTCGTTTAGTATTGCTATTGTCAACAAAAAATGAAAAATACAATAAGAAGTTTTGCAATTTATCTATATAAATCATTTCAACGTATCAGAGCCTTTTCTCAATAAGGGCGAGCAGAGTGAACATGTTTGTACATTTTACGTTGTTTCAGTGAACTGATTATCTTGATTTTGATGTTCTTATTGTTATTTACTTCTCATAGATTTGACCCCCTTCAGATGGGGCCTTGGCCTTATTGAATAAATCATTCATTCATTCATTCATTCATTCTCTCTCTCTCTCTCTCTCTCTCTCTCTCTCTCTCTCTCTCTCTCTCACATAATTACACTCACTCTCTCTCCTCTCTCTCTCTCTCTCCTCTCTCTCTCACACACACACACACACACGTACGCTCACACGCATACACACACTTACACTTACTTTCACGCGCGCGCGCGCGCGCGCGCGCACACACACACACACACACACACACACACACACACATACACACACACGCACACATAATTACATCCACTCACTCACACTCACACACACACACGCGCGCGCGCGCGCGCGCACAACACACACACACACACACACACACACACACACACACACACACACACACACACACACACACAGTGAGGGTGAGAGGAAGGAATGTGGACAGACTCGGACGAAGTCAGCAGCTGATCCCAGGCCGGCGGAGCACGTGAAACCCGTGAGTGTTAGAAGAGACAGAAGAAGCCTGGAGAACTCTGGCTGAACGGGTCACCATGACGTCGTAGTATAAAAGCGTTGAACCAGGTTTACTGTTGCCTTCTGTACCGTGTCTCAGAAGTTGCTCCGTGTGTTCTGGTTGTGGTGTTCTTCTTTCGTTCTTGTGGCTGTGGCTTTTTTCTGCGCTCAGGCTTAGGATGGGTCAGTCAGTTTCTCGTAAGTCGTGTTGTTGTCATTTGATATGTTCCTTCATTCTTGCAACAAGGTTTTCAACTTCTCTCGACCCCCTCTTTGGCAGTACTTAATTCATGGGGAACCCAGTTCAAACCATCGTCATCCGCCCCCCCCCCCCCCCCCCCCCCCCCGTCCCCACTAACTTCTCTTTGAAAGAGGGCTGCCCAAAATGTGCCCACGTATGTGTTTATTTGGCATTTGTAGAACATGTAGGATTTTTTTTCTTCTGATTTAATGTACCCTTGCCTATGACTGCACACGCGCGCGCACGCACGCACGCACGCACGTACACCACCAGAGGAGAGAAAAAGTCTTTCATTAAGTACGTGAGTTTTGAAAGTGGGAAGCCCTTGAACTCAACTTCTGCTCCTATATCTCTTGTAGTTGCAGTGTGTTTTTGTTAAAAGCCACGAAATGCGGTGGCGTCTGAAGAGGATGGAGTGTGTGTGTGTTCGTGGGGGTTGGGGGGGGGGGGGGGGGGGGAGGGCGGACAAAAGCGAGAGGGAGGCACGAGGGCACTGCCCTCCACCAATGAAACAACAACAACACAACAAAGGGGGCGGGGGGGGGGGGAGGGGGGGGGGGGGGCAGAGTACCTTTTGGCTCCCCAAATATTTGAAGCCTCAAAATGCGAACGACATATTATGGTGCACCACCCCCCCCCCCCCCCCACCCCACCACCACACCAGGCCCCTCTCTCCTCTCCCTCTCCCTTTTTTATACAGGAATTTGGAAAAGAATACCCTTTCTGAGAATTCGTGAAATGAGAGACCTCCCCCCCCCATCCCCCGCCCTGCTTTTAAAAGAATTTTGCCCCCTCGCCACCCCCTATTTAAAGTGAAGAATTCCCACCCATCCCTCCCACCCATCCCTGACGCCATCCCCCCCCACCCCCTCAACTCCTTTTGTCAGTTCAGGCTGGCCCGCCCAATGCGAAATGTTTTCGTCGCCACTGACTTAGAATGTGTTCTTGCTGCTCCCTGATTCCATAGAAATTTTAGGGGCGTCACGTCCACGATGTACACTTTCAACTTCCAGTTTGCCCCCTACCCCCCATCCCCACCCCCTGCTCCTGCTCCCCGCCCCTACGCCCCCTTCTTTATGCATAATGATGTGACCCACCTATGTTCAACATCAGTTTATTTCAACACATGTCTTTACCTTGCCCCTGGTCCCTCCACTCCTCATTTTGTCCCTCACCTCTGATTTTCTGTTTAAAGAAAAAGGTGAATTAATGATAAAACACATATTGATGGATTGCTTAAGACATGAGAAATGAGAACTAAGCATGTCACGTTTCAACCACTGAAGAAAGTAAGTTGAATGTCATCGTAGTTGACCAAAGACCACCCTTCTCTCTCTTACTCCTTCCCCCTTCTCCGTCTGTCTGTCTGTCTGTGTGCCTGCCTGTTTGTCTGTCTGTCTGTATGTATTGTATGTCTCTGTCTGCCTGCCTGCTTGTCTGTCTGTCTGTCTGCCTGTTTGTCTGTCTGTATGTATGCTCTGTCTCTGTCTCTGTCTGTCTCTCTCTCCCTCTCTCCTCTCCTCTCTCTCTCTCTTCTCTCTCTCTCTCTCTCTCTCTCTCTCTCTCTCTCTCTCGACGTTTCTGTCCCTCGCGTCACTGCCGTCACTAGAGAAACGTTGTAAATGGAAAGAAACGATACCATTTTGAATTTTTTTTTCATCAGAATCAGCGTCGTTGTTATCCAGTTGTTAACAGGTCTTTTCTGGTGCAGTATACATAATGCAGAAAATGACTGCCGTCCCGGCAAAGAAAATGTTGTTTTTTTCATACTCCCCTCCGTACAAGAGCCTTTTTTCACTTCAGTCAATCGACAGCTTCAAGTCGTCTCTGGCAAAAGCCAGAAGCCGATAAATCATCACGCTGCGCACCCCCACCGTCGCGCCTATGCCAGTAAATGGATGTTTTAGTGACGTATATATCCAGATCCAGATCCAGATTCAAAATGTACTAAAACTGATATTTGGAATCTGAAGCTGTTATGTCATGTTCCAGTATTTCCATTATTTCTAAAGCTGAAAAGATCGGGATGAATGACGGAAAGCAGTGTTTGGAATAAAAAGGGAGTAGGCCTAGTGAAATCAAAGTTCCCGCCTTTTTTCGTGTGCGGACGTGTTTTTAAATGATTTATTTTTGATATACCTACACACACGGTCAAATTTTCAAGTTGAAACCGATAGGTTGAGAAGAGCCGGCATCCTCAGCACGACCTGTTTTAATCCTCCCTAAGACTGATTGCCGTGAGAAGATTCCATTCCATGCCCCTCTCCGGTAGAAAACAAAACAAAACAAAAAACTTGATGTTTAGTTAAAATGAGCCGATTAGTTCGTAAAGGCGGCTGATGCTATTGGACGTTTTAAAGTGTAAATTGATGACCCATATTGTTTTTAAAGCTCTAATCTCAGAGTGCAATCAGCGATTGTTCAATGCCGATCCAGTTCCAGTATGGAATCATGTTAATCTTTAAACCGGAGAACGGTGCTCGTGCACCCAGTGCTCTGAATCCCCCCCCCCCCCCCCCCCCCCCCCCCCCCCCCCCCCCTTCTCCACACACAAATAGGCTCCATATTTCCCTTTCATCAGTTCTGCAACCATTGCATTGCGTTAATGATTAGAATCGAGCATTTCTGACCATCTTCAATCGTGTCTGCCACTAGACTGACCTTGAATCTATAACGGAAATATTAATGATAATCATAATGATAGAAATAGTAGTGGGCCTATTTATAATGATAATAATAGTCGGTGGAAAGGAATATAAATGATCAGTGAGTAAAAAGCTGAAAGGACTATTGGAAGGGGGGGGGGGGGGGGGGGGGGGGGGGGGGGGACAAGGGAACCACATAGGCCTACCTACACCCACATACTTCTGTCTTTTTCTTTTTTTAAATACATGTGAGCACTACAACTACTACTACTGCTGCTGCTACGACTATACTACTACTACTGCTACTTCTACTACTACTATTACTTCTACTACTACTACTACTTCTACTACTACTACTACTTCTACTTCTACTACTACTACTACTCCTACTGCTGCTGCTGCTGGTGATAGGATTGGTGATAATAGGAAAATAGTAATTATAAACATAATGGTAATATTAATGATGGTAATTATGGACATTAGTAATGATGATGATGATGATGATGATGATGATGATGCCCTGATAGTAATGATAATAATAATATGAGGATCATAAGAATGATAGGAATAATGGTGAAATTAATGGTAATAATCGGTGGAAAGGAATAAAAATGATTAATGAGTGAAAGGCTAGTAGCCTACTATTGGAACAGGGAGGAGGTTATGATTGTAATGATAATGATGATAATAGTGATGATAGTACATTATAATGATAAATCTAGTGATGTTTTTCAATAATAGTAGTAACTGGAAAGGAATAGAAATAATCAATGAGTGAAAGGCTAACATTACTATTTGAACAGGGGTGAAAAAAAAGAGGGGGGGGGGGGGGCACACATATGCAACACACATACACACATGCGCACACACCACACACACAACACACACACACACACACACGCGCGCGCGCGCGCGCGCGCACACCCACACACACACACACACACACACACACACACACACACATGCACGCACGCACGCTCGCGCTTCTTGTGTTGGGGTGGTGGTGGTGGTGGTGGTGGAGAGACCCGTATTCAGGGGGCAATGAAACACCAAGCTGCTGGGAAATAAAGATATGCATACACAAAAATGAAACCCTCTCCTCCCTCTTTTACTTTTCCATGATCACGATAATCTTAATGAAAAAATAAAGTAACAGTATTCTACAATATGCACATAAAAGACTAAAGATGAAGATGTACATGAAAAAATAAAGTTAGGTTGCTGGCTTTTAAAACTGCGGTGACAACAAACTGATACGCCGCCCTGTCTTATACCAGCATTACGTTTCAAACATGGGCGAAGGTTAAGGAGGGTGGGGAATGTGGTGTATAGACTATAGAGGAGAAAGGATAATGGTGTGGGGTTTAGGAAATACAATTATTGGTCATGTATTTAAATGTACCAATATTTGCACTGCTGGTCCGGAAAGTGGTCGCCCTGTCTGGGCCCTGTACTCGTACTACTTTAGCATAAGATAATAAAATGAGAGCTACTTCCTTGTGACCTTGACTGTGACACCGACGGCACTGACTGCACTGACATTTTATCATAATTATCATAGATCAAATCAATGATTCATCTTACAGGCTTTATCAGCTGTTCGCGTGAATATTCAGACAGAAATAATAAGCTTACAATTTTCTTTTTACATGAGTGCGCTGTTGCTTGTGTGATAGCTTGTTTCCTGTGGGGAAATTGGTCTGGAAGCGACTAAAAGCCTAGTGTATAATGTGTTTTTGAAACTGTTAAGCGTTTCCATGGTGGCAATGTAAGTTGGCAGATTTGTGACAATGGTTTATAACTCTGTCAGTAAAAAGATGCACAAATGAAATGAGAGAGAAATGTTGCCAGTTTCAGTGAGTGTCCCCTTGTGTATACACTGTCGTTGAAATTGAAAAAAAAAAAAATTCCTGTGGCGTCGTTACCATCATGGCCATACAGGCCTCAGACGTATCAAATACCACTCAGCTTCCGATGGATAATATAATAATAGGCCTGTGATATGATATAAAATTCAGCTGGGTGAGAAATCACTAAGTCACAGGCCCACTAAGTCACAGTCAAAGTCTAATTAGTGTCAGGTCCATTTAGTCACAGACCCACTGTGTACAGCCCACTAAGTCACAGGCCCACTAAGTCACGGGCTCAATAAGAGCCATTTTCAGTGTGTGCCCTTAAATCTAGGCCTATCTAACCCCTCTGTCACCTTTTACCTGTAAAATCTAGATCTAACTAGGCCTATCATATTTCGAAGGGGTATTCCTGTTTCTCATAATTATCTCTCTTGAATCCTTTTTGGATCCCCAAGTTATATGCCAAAGACTTTTATGTTAATTTTTTTTCATTTTATTATTTCTCAACAAAAATTTTCTATTTTATTTCCTGTTATCCTGCCTCCCAGTTATTCCTCATGCACGCACTGATATACATGGCAGGGCTGTTCTCTAAGCTTCCTTTCATAATTCATTCAAAGAGCACCCTCTTTGATGAATCCCGGTGTCAGCCAGTCCCGAGAGAAAAAAAGCACCTGCAGTGTTTTGGTCAGGAAACCCGGAGCAACACTCTCACCAGCGCGACTGTGTGGTCCCAGTCTACCCATTGAACCCATAGCAAACTCACTCTGGGTGGGGAGTCGACCTTACGGCTTATAAAAAAAAACCCCACTGTGTCTGATGGGATTCGAACCCCGGCCTTCCAGCTCAGTAGCCCGCGATGCTAACCACAACACCACAGAAGCTGGCTCTATGCTATAATTTGGCCTGTGACTCAGTGGGCCTGTGATTCAGGGGGCCCGTGACTTCAGTGGGCCTGTGACTCGTGGGCAGTCCCCTTTCTGTGTCAGTGGGTGGGCTAAGATTGGGAGGAGTACATTTGTTCCTTGAAGGTGCTGTCTGATGAATCTTGAAGCTGTTTCAGAGTTTCTGCATTCACAATCTTGGTGTCGAGGTATCCACGGTCCTACCCTGTGACGAAAACGTTTTGGGCTGATGTTTTTAGTTTTAAATGTAGTTTTTCATTTAAAAAGGCTTGGTAGTTTTTTTGGAAATTTAATTCTCTCCTTGGATTGCCAATGTACTCATTCCTAAATTAATTTTTGTTTTGGTAAAGCAATTTCT
>JAMYXO010007541.1:0-11989 GCA_033310375.1 Conus canariensis
CACAGGGTTCAGCGCAAGGAAGAAAGAAGGAAGAAGGTGTTGATTCAACGCCTTCTTCCTTGCGCTGAACCCTGTGAAGTGATCTGAAGCGATCAAAGCTAAGTGAATTTTCGTTGTTTTATTCGTTTATGTCTCACCCGATGAAGACCTAAGAGGTCGAAACGCGTTGTGTTTCGTCTTGTGACTCTGTCCACGTTCTCTGGGCGGTTCGTTAACATTTATTTAAGATTTGTTTAGATTTCCGCCTGCAGTCTTCTCGCTTTGCAACTAGAATTAAAACGCCAAATGGGTAGAGAAACATGAGAAAATTGATTACAGAATTATGAGCAATATCCAGATCGAATTTTAGATGCTTTATATAAATAAACAGCAGACTGTTTGACAATATCTTCACGCTTAAATGACGTCTTAGTTCCAGCTTGAGCGCGCCTCCAGCAAAATTCCCACGCACTGTTTACTCTCTCTCATAGTGAGAAGGGATAGTGCAGACAGAGGCACTGAATGCTCGTAAAGTAAACAAAATGGTATGCACTCATTCATTAGAGGGGGGGGGGGGGGGGGGGATGCACTACTCTGTTTCGTTACGGTAATCGTACTTTCGTTTCAAAACATTCCTTCTTTGTGGTGGATTCCGTACTCAGTGCATTAATTACAATACACTTATTTGTATCACATCTATAAAAGTGCCTTATATTCACACAAACAGTTGTATTTGCTGTAGGAATACGGTTCTGCTGTTCACCTAGGGGGCTCACAGACACCTGATACTGTAGAATCCACTGACTTAGGGACGGCTTTCCGCTCCTTTGACTCACGGTACTGCAGTAGACGCTATGCTTTACCATGTGGGTATGAAGGGAAAAGAGTAGGAAAATATGGCAGAGAAGAAGGTAAGGAAATAGACTCACAAGAAGAAAAAAGAAGAACGGAAGAAGTAGCCAGAGACTTGAATGAAACAGACAACACAAGAGGAAAATGCAATAAGGTAACGACGGGGTGACTGCTCTGAAATGCTTTCAGGCGCATGAGAGAGAGAGAGAGAGAGAGAGAGAGAGAGAGAGAGAGAGAAGAGAGAGAGAGAGAGAGAGAGAGACTTTGGTACTCAACAATAAACCAATTAAACAATGTCTAGTCTTCCAGTTTATACTTGCAATTCTACTTTGTTATAAGTAAACATATTGTCAGACACACTCTTTGGTAAAATGATGATGAAATAGATCAATAGCAGCAAAGACAACACCAGAAACAACATTAGCATCATCAACAAGAACAAGAAAAGAGAGAGAGAGAGAGAGAGAGAAGAGAGAGAGAGAGAGAGAGAGACTTCATAAGCAAATAAACGAACACAAGCCTGTGTTATTGATCATGGACGACTGGTCACAGTTCAAAAGCAGGGAACGTGGTGGGCGATTGAGGTGGGATGTGTGCACACACATATCATTGCCGTTCTTGCCCTCGACCTTTTAACAACCAATTAGCTAATTGATTAGGAGGCAGGAAGGCAGAAAGGTCATGGAAGTCATGTTTGGGAAACAGGCAGAAGTGGTTCCAGCTGCCTGACCACTGGGCATTGTCATGTCCATTGACCGACTGAGGGCTGCGCGCTCTTTTGACCTTTGGGTGTTTGTGGACTTTTCTGTGTGGCTTTCACCATTCAGTTCACGAACGAGGAAACTGGAGTTTATTCCATCATGCTGTCTCTCTCTCTCTCTCTCTCTCCTCTCTCTCTCTCTCTCTCTCTCTCTGTATGTGTGTGTGTGTGTGTGTGTGTGTGTGTGTGTGTGTGTGTGTGTGTGTGTGTGTGTGTGTGTCAATGTCTCTTGCTTTTGCTATTAATGCTTCTGTCTGTGTGAGGGTTTTCATGTTGTTGTTTTTTCTTGTTTATGATTGTGGTCATGTAACAGCTCTCACCCTTTCTCTGGCTCAGTCTGTCTGTCTGCCTCTCTCTCTCTCTCTCTCTCTCTCTCTCTCTCTCTCTCTCTCTCTCTCTCTCTCTCTCTCCTCCCTCTTTATGTCTTTGCCTCGGTCTCTGTCTGTCTCTGTCTCTGTCTACATCTGTCTGTCTGTCTGTCTGTTGTCTGTCTGTCTGTCTGTCTGTCCTCTCTCTCTCTCTCTCTCTCTCTCTCTCTCTCTGCGTGCACTGTATGTGTGTGTGTGTTTGGGCGCGCGCGCGCACGTGTGTGTGTGTGTGTGTGTGTGTGTGTGTGTGTGTGTGTGTGTGTGTATGGGTGTGTGTGTGTGCGCGCGCGAGCGTGTGTGCACGTGAGTGTGTGTGCGCGAGCGTGTGTGGTAGTGAGTATGTGTGTGTGTGTGTGTGTGTGTGTGTGTGTGTGTGTGTGTGTGTGTGTGTGTGTGTGAGTGTATGCGTGTGTCTGATTGTGTGTGTGATGTGTTGTGTGTGTGTGTGTGTGTTCTCTCTCTCTCTCTCTCTCTCTCTCTCCTCACACACACACACACACACACACACACACACACACACACCACACTCACACACAACACACAGAAATTCATAAACTAAAATTTGTCAACACATCATGGTTATAAACATGATATGAACATAAGATCAAAGGACTAGATCTCCATAATATACCCCACAACAGCACAACCACATTGAATATGTATGTAACCATTGATCAGTACTAATTGTGCCTGTGTGTGGGCATGTGTGCTCAAGTCTGATTGTGAGTGTGCGCATCTGTGTGAGCATGTGTGTGCATGTGCGTGTGTAAGTGTGCCTGTGTGTGTACTCATGTATGTGTGTGCCTGTGGATGTGCATGCATCTGTGCATAAGCGCGTGAGTGTCGCTCTCTGTGTATGTGTCGTGTGTGCGTGAAAGCAAGAATGCATAAATGAGTGCATAAATGTGGGTGCCTATGCTTGCCAGCATATCTGCATGTGCTTGAATGTCTATCGTGAGTCTGTTTAAGTATGCGTGGGTTTCAAAATTCAGTTATTTTCATTATCATTATCACTGCAATCATCATCATCATTACACCAACATGATAATCCTGAGATCAGTACAGTTTTGATTGGAAGAAGGGGGGAGGAGGGAGGGTGCAGTGGGGAGGGGAGGGGGGTAGATGGGGATGGAGACGGAGGAATGGGTTGAGGAGGGTACCTTAAAGATGGACTGGCTGGAGTGAGGACAGGGGGAGCGGACAGGATGATTACTGTTTTACTGTATCTGCCAGCAAGGGCATCGATTTTCAATTCTGCCTGCAAGCCTCCTTCAGGGCTCTAATTGCTGATGGCAGAAAATAATCTTTATATCTGGATGTCCTGCATCTCATGGACAGCAGTCGACCAGCGTTACGACTGGAAGCGCAGATGGTTGTAGAGGAGGATGGACTGGATCACCGACTGATAGAACAAGTTCAGGAAGGTGCTGTTGACCCTGAACTGTGGGAGCTTCCGCAGAAAGAAAAGACGCTGGTTGGCCTTCTTGCAGCACATGTCGATGTTAGGGGTCCGCTCCAACTTGTCAATGACTTGCCGAAGTACTTGTAGGTGCGCACAATGCGCCCTTCCTCTTCCTTGATGACAAGTGGGTGGGTGCTGCTTGGGTTCCTGCGGAAGTCGATGACCATCTCTTCTGTCTTGGTGACATTGAGCTGAAGGAATTTCCTGTCGCACCAGTCCACCAACTTGCTGACTACCGCTCGGTACATGGTTTCATCAGAGTCGTGCATCAGCCCTGTAAGTGACGTTTTCATCTGCGAACTTGGTCTGCAGACTGCATGCCTCCCTGGTGCGGCAGTCAGCTGTGTAGATGGTGAATAGGGCATGCGACAGAACACACCCCTGTGGGGGCTCCTGCATTGGTCACCAGGACATCAGAGACAACCCGGCCAACTACGACTTGCTGTGGTCTGTCAGTCAGGAAGCTGAAGATCCATTTGATGATCTCTGGGTTAACAGCCATGGCCAGTAGTTTCCCGACGAGGTGATGGGGCTGAATGGTATTGAAAGCACTTGAAAACTCCACAGACAGAACCCTGGCGAACGTCCCGAGCCTATCAGGGTGCTGGTGGAAGTGGTGCAGCATTGTCTGGATGGCATCTTCTGTGCTCCTACCTCTGGTGTAGGCGAACTGCAGTGGATCTTGATAGTCTTCAGTTTCTCCCCTGAGATGCTTGAGGACAATTTCCTCAGTACATTTCATGGGGACTGATGTTAGCGCCACTGGTCTGTAGTCGTTGAGCTGACTGATCACTTTCTTCTTTGGCTCAGGAATGATTGTGGATGACCTCCATAATCGCGAAACATGGCCTTCCTGAAATGTTCGCTGGAACAGCTCTCTGAAGACATGGGCCAAGGAGTTGCTGCAGGTTTTCAGAGTCCTACTGCTGATGCTATCCGGACCAGAGGCACTTCTGACATTCAGCTTCCTGAACAGTCGGCGGACTTCCTCTTCATTGATGGTCACTGGGGATACAGGGAGCTGGGGCACCGTGTCCATGGCCCGCTGCTGCTCAATGCTGAAGTCCCGCTGGTCAAAACGTGTGTAGAACACATTCAGTGCATTGGCCAATCTCCTCTCGTCGTCTGCTCTCAGTTCAGCTTTCTTGGGCCTGTACCCTGTTATGGCAGAGATGTTCTGCCAGCACTTCCTGGAGTCACCTTGCCGGAAGTTGTCCTCGCGTTTTGCAGAGTACTTCTTCTCCTCCCTGATCCTCTTGTCGATCTTCTTCTAGGTGAGCTGCATATTCCTGGTGTCCTTTTCTTTCAGAGCTGACATTCTCTCTTTTAGCAGTTGTTTCAGGTCCTTGGTGATCCAGGGCTTGGAATTGGGTACAGCTTGATCTCCATTGTCTGTAGTACCATGCCCACGCAAAAGTTGATGTAGCTGGAGATCACGTCAGTTGTCTTGTCTAGTGGGCTCTCATCGTCCAGAAACACACCCGAGTCTGTTTATTCAAAACAGGCGTGTGTGTGTGTGTGTGTGTGTTGTGTGTGTGTGTGTGTGTGTGTGTGTGTGTGTGTGTGTGTGTGTGTGCATACATGCATGCGTACGTAGCTGTGTATATTTGTGCCTGTCCGTACGTCGGACGTACCACTATAATTCTTTTGTAGTTATTTCCCTTTCTGTGGCCCAACTCATATCTGCAGGACTCTCATCCACAGTGTGATTTGAAGCTGCCCTGATGTTAAAACAGCAAAATAGCAACAACAACAAATTTAAGTTAAAAAAAAAACGGTACTGGCAAGAATCTATATTCTCTTCCCTTTAATTCAGTTGACGTGTAGAAAAACACTACTTTATACAGCAAAGGAATTTGAAGTTATAAATGAAAGAAAAAACAAATACTTCTCCTGTCTGAAAATGTTCAATATTCTTTCGATAGAAAGTGCTTTCAGTTGTAATGAATTCGCTGAGTGATCATGCATCCCCGTTAGATCAGCTCCAAGCATCAGTGGCATTGTCGCTGGGCCACATATTTCACCCCTTTTACTACGTGTGGTTAAAATGAACTCTGTAGTGTTTGTGCAATCTTTGCTGACAGAGCGCGCATAAAAGGAAGAAAACAAAACTGACAGTGAGATGACTGCAGGCGGAAACTGACACAAACCTAACAGAGAAAGGACTGTTCGTACGTTGGACAAGAAGAAAAAAAGATAGGGGCAACAAAAGACAAAACAAAACACGACGCGTTTCGAGACCTCTTTGGCCTTCTTCTTCAGGCAAGATTAACCAACACTTAGGACAATTCGAAACAAAGAGCGAACAATCAGCCACTTCTTTTCGTGTAACTACTGGGCGCAAAATGAATCCATTCCAGTCAGTTCACGCGTAGAAATATTAGTTTCGACAGCCAAGGGAAGGAATTAGATGATCTGATTCCAAATAATTACTTCCCTTGTCTGAAAAATGGTCAGCATTTTGTTTGAATAGAAAAGTTTTCTTTTTGTCTTTTCTAATCAATTCGCTGATTGGGCGCAAAAGAAATCTATCAAAACATTAGTTTGTACTGCCAAGGAAATGAGTTAGAAGTACTGAATCGAAAGAGTTAAAATGTCACATTTGTTGAATTTTGTTCTGTCTGCGATTGATATCGGAAGAAAAAAGAAAAAAAGAGAGAAAAGAAGGTACACAGGAAGAACGATAGAATGAAAGAAAGGGAGTACAGAAGACTGGAAAGAGAAAGAAAGAAGGAAAGATCGATAGATAGAAAGAAAGACAGACATCAACAAACAAAAAAGAAAGAAATGCACACCAAAACAAGGCACAAATGACGCAAAGTTGCCATCCGTCTGTCTGGAGAGACAATGGTGTTGCGCCATGGATCAGTCAGTTGTGGAGTTGCAGCGCCTGCTGTGGCTGAAGAGCCTGATCCTCGAGCGGCAGACTCTGTTGCAGTGCTGCAGGTGAAGTCTCTGTCATCAGTGTCTGTGGGTGCCGACGCCATTCTTTGCCCGTCTGCGGTACCTCCGTTCTTCCCACTGGGCATCTCTCCTCTGCTCTGCTCTGCTTGCTTGATGCCGGCCTTGATGGTGGACCGCCAGCTGCCCGGTCTGAAGCTGATGTCTCCAGGTCTGCTGGGTCGAGGTTGCCAAAGACAAACACAGAAATTTTCAATAACAACAACAAGAAGAAAAGTACAGAAAGAACGAAAGATAGACACGATGAGGATGTTTTCAAAGAAGAGAAAAATAGACAGCAAAACAATGCAAAAATTGACAAGACATAGCCCAAACACAGAAAAAATATAGACAAAAACCAATAGAATAAACATAGAAATGGTCAATGAAGTACAAAAATAATGAAAGACGGACATGAGCAAGTTTTCAAACAAAAGAAACAAAACAAAACAAAACAAAAAACACAAACAAACAAAACGAAAAAGAAAAAAAAAAAAGAAAAGAAAAGAACGAAAGAAAGGGAGAAAGAAATATACGACAAAACAACTCCAAAAAGGATACAAAGACATAAACTGAATTTTTGAACAGTAAAATGTAGGAAAAATAATAAAGACGGACAAAGAAAAACTGAAGGTTTTTCAAGAAGAAGAAGAAGCTCAACAAGAGAATGTTTTTGGTTGCTTGCTTGGATTCATAAACTGGTTGAAAGGGTGCATCCAAGATCTGACCTTTGCTTCTCTCTCTCTCTCTCTCTCTCTCTCTCTCTCTCTCTCTCTCTCTCTCTCTCTCTCTCTCTCTGTGTGTGCTATTTTCGTAATAATTGATTGCGTCTATCTCCCATTGCTACAAAAAAAAAAAGTTTTCATATGTGATAACAGATATAGCAAACAAACAAACAAACAAAACTTGATTTTTGTGTCGTATCATTCATTCAAGAGTAGCGCTTACAATCTTTCTTATTCTGCCATTTTGTGCGTGTGTGTGTGTGTGTGTGTGTGTGTGGTGTGTGTGTGTGTGTGTGTGTGGTTCGTCCGCGCGCGCGCGCGAGCGCGCGCGCGCGCGGTGTGTGTGTGTGTGTGTGGCGCGCGCGCGCAAGCGCGCGGGCACGTGCATACATGCGTGCGTCTGTAGCTGCATATATCTGTACCTGTTCGTATGTCGGAGTATACAACTCTAATTCTTTTGTAGTTATTTCCCTTTCCGTGACCGAACTCATATCTGCGGGTCTCTGTTCCACAGTGTGATTTAAAGACAGCAAAATAGCAACAACAAGAAATTGAAAAAAAAAAAAAAAAAAAAAAAAGGTACTGGCAAGAATCTATATCCTCCTCCCTTTAATGCAGTTCACGCGTAGATACACTATATATACAGCAAGGGAAGGAATTAGAAGTTCTGAATCAATAAAAATTATTTCCCCTGTCTGAAAATGGTCAACATTTTTTTTTCAATAGAAAGTGATTTCATTTCTAATAAATTCTCTGAATGATCATGCATTCCTGTGAGATCAACACCAACCATTAGTGGCATTGTTTTTGGGCCATATATTTCACCCTTTTACTCTGTGTGGTTAAAATGAACTCTGTAGTGTTTGTGCAATCTTTGCTGACCGAGCGCACAAAAAAAAAGAAAGAAAAAAACAAAAACAAAAGAAAGTGAGGTGACTGCAGGCGGAAACTAACACAAACCTGACACAGAAATGACTGTTCCGTACGTTGGACAAGAAAAAGAAGAAAAAAAAAAGGTGGGGGGAGGAAACAAATGACAAAACAAAACACGAAGCGTTTCGAGACCTCTTTGGCCTTCTTCTTCAGGCAGGGTTAACCAACATTTGGGACAATTCGAAACGAAGAACAAGCAATCAGTCACTTCTCGTCTTGTAACTACTGGGCACAAAATGAATCCATTTAAGTCAGTTCACGGTTAGAAATATTAGTTTATTCCGCCAAGGAATGGAATTACTTCCCTTGTCTGAATGGTCAGCATGTTGAATAGAAAAGTTTTCTTTCGTTTATTTGTAATTCGCTGATTGCGCGAAAAAGAAATCTATCAAACACATTGGCTTATACCGCCAAGGGAATAAATTAGAATTTCTAAATCGAAAGAGTTAAAAGTTTATATTTGTTGAATTTTGGTCTGTCTGCGATGGATATCCGAATCACACACACACACACACACACACACACACACACACACACACACACACACAGCACGCACACACACGCACCCACATACACAATGTTGCATGGCAACCTTCCAACTCAAAATGGATACGCTTATACGCCGTCTGTTCAATCCCCAGGCTACACCATTGCAGAAAACGGAGTATGTTGGTTATTCAATGGAACTCCTGGGCCAAACGGATACGTTAGGTGTACCGTGCATAGACTGAGCTATGTACTGTTTCGGGGACAGGGTGCATTCCCACCCCCAGATGTGGATGCGTCCCACCTCTGCCCAAATAACATCTGATACTGCCAGACCACATCAGTCTGGAGCCCAGTACAATCAACTATCAGAGAAAATCCTGTGTAGCAGAGCGTCATTGCACAGGTCACGGCCTGTACCCCCGATGCCTTCTCCACTACTGTCATACCATCATGCAGGGGCGGGGCAGGGAGGGAAGGAGTCGGGGGAGGGACTGCAGGCGGAAATAGAAACCTAGTTCCAAGAGAAGTGACTACACCACCGGACAAACCAATGACAAGACAAACACGACGCCTTTCCAGACCTCTTGTGTCTTGTTCCTCAGGCAACATGAAACACCATTTGGGACCATTCAACACGAAAAACGAGCACTCACTCACTTTTTTTTCATCATGATGGGGCCAAAGTTACTGTGCTTCTTCGTACGCGTCGCGTTTTTTTTTATGTCATTTGTTTGTTTTGTTTGTTAAGCGGCATAATCCTTTTATTGTTTGGAAAGAAAAGGCTGATTCAATCCCACAAAGAGCGATTCCAATGAAGATATTCCTGATCAACCCCAACCGAATTATTGCCCTTTGTTTTCTTGCAAGAATTACTGCCCTTTGCTTTTTTTTTTTTTTTTTTTTTTTCCAAGGTTTCTTTCGTTGTTTTTCTCAACATCGATTCACTTCGTGCGCACGAAGGAAACGCACGAAAAGGTCTACAAATGGAGTGAACATAAAGCCGATTGTATTGAATCAGAGAGAATGAGTATGGACAATAAATATGAAGAGGGGAGCTGGAAGGGGCGGGGGGGAGGGGGGGTGCGGGGGGAGTGAGGTGTCAAAAAGAGGAACGATTTAGTTCCGTTGAACCTTTATCTTGTGGTGGTGACTGATATCGTTACTGTAGTGGTTGCTGTTGCTATTGTTACGTGTCATTGTTCTGTGCATTTTCGCCACGCTGCTCATTAATGACGCTCTCCCATACACAAAAAACACTTTAGTTCATCCGAACACAGCCTTAGCCACAACAAATCCACAGAGAGCAATGTGTTTCAGAGAGAACTAATATCAACAGGAACAACTGACAAATAAAATCAGCAAGTGAAGGTCTACGTAGCCAGGTGCTCAAATGGGCACATCTCTCGTGGTGACCATCAGCAGATGAAATGGTCTGTTCGGGAGTTACCTTTCCCCTTACCTCCCCTGATTGATCAACCTTGGATTAGTTCGGATCAACTCCTTCAAATGGGAATGCCTCAGAACCTATATCATTATTATGTCTATGTCGCTGAAGTCACACAAATGAATGTATTTGATTCTTTATGACTGTGTTGGACCGAAAAGCCTATATTTTCTAAACTAAACTGGCATTTTGCACGATCGATTTTGGCGTCATTTTTCATCGATCACCCGCCAGTTGAAATGGTTTATTTAGGAGTTACCTTCCCCCTTACCTCCCTTGATTGATGAATCTGGATTGTTTTGTGTCAACTCTTTAACATAAGTGCCTCGGAACCTATATCATTACTATATATACATCGCTAAAATCGCAACAATGAATGTATTTTTATACCTTGGACCAAAAAGCCCATATTTTTCCTAAACTGTTTCTCGCACAATCAGTTTTGGCGCCATTTTTCATCTTCCACCCACCAAACCTGGGCTACTTCTTGATTTGCCAAAAGTTTGTGAGAAAAACTGTCGAATCCGAAAACGTTCATTCCAAGTCAATTGCGTAAGCTGTCATTTCGTGGATCGCATGCCCACGATCTTTTCCGTACAAGTTTGCGACTCTACGACATGACTGACGATGCCGACCTGTCTGGAACAGTCGTCTTCTTCGTTCCACTTTGTGTTATTGTCGGAGTTTTGCGCTAATTGTCACTCTACGAAGTTCAGACTTCCCGATCGACATGTTGTTAATGACTCCATGTCCATGATATAGACATTATTGGTCCGTTTCCACAGAGTATTTTTCCATCGAAAACCGTATCCAGAGCTCATGTCGACAGCCAGGCGAGGAGGAAAGCCAAATGTGTTTGGTACTCCTTTTCAAAGACCAAGTTCTCCACTCAGATACAGTCTTGGAGAATCACATCTACAGGTGTGAACAGACTGAAACGCCTGCTGTTCAGTCATGACAAAAATAGTTCATGCTGTTTGGTGTTTCTCATCGCAATAGAGAAAAATAGGACACAAACGCCTTCATAGTGGATTCATTCTCTGATTCTTAATCACCAACAATGTCATACAGCGACAACATTATCCAGTGTGACATGCTTCATATTATACCTTGGGTTCTGAAGTTGTCGTCCATAGTCTATGAATATGTTGGAATGCTTTGAACGGACGGCGAAGCAGAGAACACGGAAGCTACACAGAAAGCACAAACTTGTGTCAGTTCCTGCCTCGCCAGGCCTGTTTGGTCTGCCTCACTGTGTTGCTGATGACACACACACTCATACATATACGCACCTGCAAACACACACACACACACACACACACACACACACACACACACACACACACACACACAAACACACACATACACACACACAGAAGAAGAAAGATAGAATGAAAGAAAGGGAGTACAGAAGACTGGAAGATAGAAAGTAAGAAGGAAAGATCGATAGATAGAAACAAAGACAGACATCAACAAACAAAAAAGAAAGAAATGCACACCAAAACAAAGCACAAATGACACAAAGTTACCATCCGTCTGTCTGGAGAGACAATGGTGTTGCGCCATGGATCAGTCAGTTGTGGAGTTGCAGCGCCTGCTGTGGCTGAAGAGCCTGATCCTCGAGCGGCAGACTCTGTTGCAGTTGCTGCAGGTGAAGTCTCCGTCATCAGTGTCTGTGGGTGCCGACGCCATCCTTTGCCCATCTGCGGCGCCTCCGTTCTTCCCACTAGGCCTCTCTCCTCTGCTCTGCTCTGCTTGCTTGATGCCGGTGTAACACCCCAGATTGCCCCCCATCCCAGAATGCCCCCCGGGGGGGGGGGGGGTTTCAATATCCCAGAATGCCCCCCGGGGGACTTTTCAGTATACCAGAGTGTCCCCCGGGGGACATGTTGGGTATGCTAGAATGTCCCCCGGGGGACATGTTGGGTATGCTGACACGTCCCCCTGGGGGACAATCTAAAATGTCCCCCCCCCCCCCCCCCATATCTATTATGCCCCCCATGAGGACAAATATATTTTCACCCCAGAATGCCCCCC
>JAMYXO010007542.1:5000-11988 GCA_033310375.1 Conus canariensis
CCTCTTAAAATGGAAACTAGTTTACAAAAAAAGCCTATTTTATGTTTAAATTAATGTCCGACCGTGCCCCTATGGCCCTTTGAAAAATAGATTCGAAATGAAGAAGATTCGTCATGTTTACAAGAAAAAGTACCTCTTCGAGAATAGATCTGTTTAAATCAAGCTTGTTGTACTCTAGTGGTGTTATGGAATTTGTTAAAACTTAAATTTGATGTAAATAAAGCTCCGAGTCTTTAAAAACAAATATCAAACACACCTTTTTGACGCAAATGAAAAAAACATCTCCCCGATCCTTATGATCAGTGAATATTTACTTTTATATCCGGGGGCCCCTTTTCTCTCTCTCTCTCTCTCTCTCTCTCTCTCTCTGTTTGAGTAGGGGTTGGTTGGGGAACGGAGGGGGTAGATGGGGTGAGGTGGGGTGTTTGTGACGAGGGGCGAGGATGGAATTGTTTGCAGAGAACACGGGATAGAGAGGAAAGGGGAATTGCGTGCGTATCTGGAGGGCGCAAAAATGTGTGCTGTACGCCCCCTTCCGAAACAGATTCTTGGTTTTAATATTGATTTTTTTCATATTGATTTCGATTTGTGATTATTAGTGTTCTGTATTTCTTCTTTTTCAGATCATGCTATTCGAAGATGTAATGTTTGTCAATGATATGTATGTATGTACGCATTGTGTTTATTTGAATTGTAATGTTATTATTTTTAATCATTATCATTCATTACAATGTTACTGCCGTTATTATTGGGTATTTTTTCATCTTTATCATTGGGTGTGTAGATTTGCTTGGAAAGGATTGTGCGACAGGTGGGTGTTTGGTTAAGGGTTTTGGGGTGTGGAGTTTTGGCTTTTGTGTTTGAAATGTTTCTTTTTTTTTTGAGGGCAAGAGGCAAACAAGCCTGCCATGTGCTTATTCTTTTTCCCTCATTAAACAAATTTCGTTCGTTCGTTCGTTCGTTCTCTCTCTCTCTCTCTCTCTCTCTCCCTCTCTCTCTCTCTCTCTCTCACTCACTCACCTCTCTCCCCTCCCTCTTGCTCTCGCTCTCACTCACTCACTCACTTCTCTCTTCTCTCTCTTCACTCACTCTTCTCTCTTCGCTCTCACTCACTCATCATTCACTCTTCTTCTCTCTCTCTCTCTCTCGCTCTCGCTCACTAAACTCCCTCACTCTCTCTCTCTCTCTCTCGCTCGCTCGCTCTCACTTACCCTCACTCCCCTCTTCTCGTCTCATCACTCACTCATTTCATTCACTCTCTCACTCTTCTGTCTCTGTCCTCTCGTTCTGTCTCTGTTGTCTGTCTGTCTGTCTGTCTTCTCTCTCTCTCTCTTCTCTCTCTCTCTAAATGAACTTATCCTAGGCGAGCAAGAAACCCGATTTACATTTTTGGCACCAAATTTTTTAAATTCAACGATGATTTTTTCCCCGTTTGTTCAGAAAAATATGTTTATACATACTGTGTCTGTGTTTCTGGCTTCTCTCATTCTCATTCCAGAATCAGTTTTTTAACAATTGAGCATGTACAGGATTAGGGCAGTCACAACACTACAATGTATGTTCCGTGCAAATATTCCTAATGTCAATGTCCCCATCGGCGTTTGGTTCCCGGACCATGTTGACGTCTTTCCTGCCTGCCCTCGGCCATGGGACGGGACCACCCTGCACCAGCCTGAGTATGTACGCTTTGGGGCATTGAACAGAGCCATGGACTTCAGCCATCAAATCGTTTTATCAGTGAGCCTTCAGCGTGTTCAATGGGGGGCCCTGAGATGTCTCCGTTTTGGGATCCCTCCAATTTCCCATAATGAGAAAGCACTGCTGTGGTTTCCCCTTGCTTTTTCCTCCCTAGAAAAATTTGTAAACAGGCATTCTGGCTCACCACCCCCCCCCAAGCTCCAAACCGGCTGAAGCCGGTTTCGCTTTGCTCCGGGGGGTTTTACCCAGAAAGCCTGTTTACTAGTTCTTTTAAAAAAGAAAAACCCCCTTTCAAAAATACATAATGTGTAGGTTATTGTTTTTAATACTAATTTACTAAACTTTTGAGACTTAAGTTTTTGCTTAATCCTTTGTTTTTCTTGATTTTTTTCAATAACATCATTTTCACGCTACATTCATCAAATGCGTCTCTGTCTTCATGTGGAAAAAAACTCCCGTCTTTAATTGCTCTCTAAAGTCTTTTAAAATGAGTTATATTTTTGACAAAAAAATCCACACACTTATCTAGCATGTCTTCCACTGAAAGCCAGTTTTGACAAACGTTTCTTTTTTTGACATTCCTTTTCTGCTGAACAATCATCTATAATAAAATAATGTCTGAGTTCCTTCAAACTGTCTATAAAAGTTTCTAAAACACTACTCAGTTTATTGCTAGGATCAACTAAATAGATTTCATCATCTGTCCATTATAAACCTTCTGTCGTGATATGCTTTGTTCCACTTTAATGTTTGGGCAGAAAATTACTATATGATCAAAATTATAACGATAAACTGTTTGTAATAGGTCGAGGACAATATTGTTTTTCCACAGCCGTCTGTCCACAAATCAATGAACAATGAGGGGTTTTTTGCATAAAGTTTAACATCGGCATTGACACCATAGTTTTATAAACAGAATTTAATTTACACCAGTTAGTGTTGTTATCATACTCTCTGTCAAAACTTTTTCAGTATAATAAAACCTATAAGGCCCAAATGTGTAAGATTAATCCAGTTGAGTTCTGTAAGATCGTTTCTATTTGACTAATATCAATTTTGTTGCTTGTTGTTATGACCTTAATATCCTCGCCATTTTAAAGAACGACGACAGTAACTTTAAGTTTGTCAACGTCTAAGTTTTGCCAGCTAATAAGAATTCCTTTCATAAGATTGTCACTGACGCCCAGAGCTCCATTTCTTGCCTCATCTTTTAAGACAGAAATTTTAAATATCATTGGAACGTGTTCCTAATTTTGTGCGTGGAATGAACTGTAATTTTGTAGAAGCTTTCTTTAAAACGATTCTCTTCTGTGGAGGATGTACTGTTTGTCCCCAAACGGCTTTATTTCGATCTCTTTCCGACTGTTGTCCTCTGGCATAAGACTTACATGTAAAGGGCCAGAGTTCAATGCTTTTCTGAAACTTTTTTGGCGGTCAAAAATGTAAATGGGCTTAAGAATTTCAAATTTTATGTCCCATTCTAAATATGGTTCTAAGTGCCATTTGTTGTCAGTTTTTCGAATATTTTTATTCATACTGACCCGCATTATTTGCTTCTACATTGCGTAGTTGTTCTAGTTTAGGAAACCTTTTGTTGTCGTCAACTCTTTGCGCTTATAATAACCATCTTTGTGTACTCAAAACCATATAAAGTGCCCATCTCACCGTTTTGTTCAAAGTCCTCAACGTCTGCAAGGTCTTTTAATTCTAAAGTTACACACCTCTCAGGCGCTAATGTAACTCCCGATTCTTCTGGTCCACGTGACATTTTTTAAAACAACGTATTATTTTATTTCTAAAACAATGTGCAGGTTATCACATTTTACGACTTTCCTGTTTTATCTGTGATCTTTATATTAAATGATCTGACCTCCCACAAGCTAATCTTTTAAACTGTAAATTAGGGAATTGTATAATTTCATAATCGCAATATGCAGCTTTCCCTGATGGAAGAGCTCTTAAAACAGTTGGGGCCTTCCATCATATAGTTTTCATCAGTGCTCAGCTCGCCCAAATGAACATAGAGTAATGAATGTAATGCAAGATCGAGCGGATATTCTCCCTCATAAGTAGTTTTGTCTGATGAAAACTCTAAAACTATGAATGCCTCGATTGTCAGTTGAAAAGCCTAACATTTTAGCTAGCTCTCCATAAAAATAGTAACCTACTTTTCTTCAGGTTTGAATGCTAACATTATTTTCAAATTTGCATTGTTAAGTTTGAGAGTAATGTCGAAGTTACTCATTGCTTTTTTTTAGCGAGCAAAACCCGTAATAACCATCAGGTATGGTTAACTGGCTAACTAAGTTTCCTCTTTTGTCAAATTTTTAACTTTATTATTTTCTTTTGGATTCATTTTATATTAAACCATACGACTTTGTAAAATATTTCATGGAGTGCAACCTTCGGGTTCCGCATTCATTATCAATAGCATATTCAAAAAACAAAGGACGTCTTGAGTTGTTATTGTTACAAACTTTTTAAAAACAATTTAAAAATGAGTCCATTCAAATTTACTAATGCAAAATATTCTGTTGGGCCGCATACAAATCTTAAAAATATAACAACTGATCCCCTCGACATTTCTGGATCAGTCTGACGCCTTTCAAGTAAAGGTTAGAACTCCATTAAACAGATATTTAACCCTCCTTTTAAAAAAAGACTACATCGCGAAAGTGTGGTTCATCATCCGATGCAGTTTTATCAGAACCAGTTAAACTTTGTTGTGTTTTGTGCATCAACTGGGTGTGGAGTGTCGTATGCTGATCATTTAAATCATCCTGATCCTTGGTGAGGTCAGTTTTTATAGATTTCATTTTTAAACCCACCTTCAGACGTATTTTATCTGAACTGCAAGCGCCATTACCAAATGACAAAACGTTTAATCCATTCAGCAACAGAATAGATTACAAGGTTTTTGAAAGGATCTGTAACGAATTTGATATTGACCCAAAGACAGACTTTAGACAAAAGTTGGAATCTTAATCATGGTTTAGGCACCCTTTATTTTTGGGGCGTGCCCCAGAAAGTATAACTATGATTGGAATCCTCCTTAAAACATCTTTCTCTTCAGGCACAACTGTTCACCTCGGGTCCATAGGCAAGAGCATAAAAACAGCGTGGACAACATTTATTTTAGAACTTCTAAGGGCCTAACATAGAGCGGGAATAGAACGAATAAACGACTCCATTGTACTTATGTTTTGGGGTTTGCTAGGTTCGCAAGCACAGGCAAGATCTAACATAACTGATCCTTCTACTGGCTTTGATGCACAAAAAAGTACTTGGCAAATTTAGAGGACGCCATTAATTCTGCAATTGATTTGCCTTCAAGTATTAAAAAGGTACCAAAATGTTTTACAATTTGCAAGATCGAAAGTAGACTTTGCGTCGGCATGGTTTATACATGCTGCTTCTGACCTCAGACTTCAGATAGGAACAATAATAAACTATAATAATGAAATCCTTGTTGCAGGAAATGAACAGAAGGTTGGACAAAACGACATAAATTCTTGAGCCAGTAAATATACAAACAATAAAAAAAAAAGGGTGGCCCCCCAAGAATAAGTCATCCAATCCCCTGGCCCAAAGCCCAAAGGCCATTGAAGACGCGCGTGATGACCATGAATATGAAAAGACAGCACTTGCTTTTGGATTAACTGCCCTAGGATTACTTGGTCTTTATCTTACTAAAGAGTAACCCAACTATTAGACAACTAATGTCCATAAATGCTCAGCCATAAAGCCAACTACTTTACTTGCAGTAGACAAAAGCCAGCTAACGATCCCCCCTATTATACTAGGCAAAGAATCTATTGCTTTATGGCTAATTTTTTTAGTAAGTTTGCAGGTGATCGGAGTTGTTTTTTTACCCATGATTTTCTGACGACGGAGTTGGCGGGCCTGGTGGCACTGCTCCCCCACCGCCACCGCCTGTAATAGCCAACACCAGTGTATTATTGCAAATCCTAAGGTGTTATAACACTTGCTAATGTGACACCTTGCTCTCTAAACAGTGTTCTTATTCGTTCTGCTAAGTTTGTTTCATAATAAAATTCTTTGGATAGTTTCTCTTATTCTGCCCCACTTGAGTTCTTAATTGTTCTCGGTTAGTAGACAACACTTTAGTCTTGCTGATTTTCTCTTTTTCAAGATCTTTTAGTCTTTGTGTTTTCTTTCTTTAACACCAGGCCCTAAGTTGTGGTCATCAGCCTCAAATAGTTTTTCTTTTTTCTTTTTATATGCTCATCTAGTTTACCCAGTTTTGCTAAATTGTTTGTTTAATTCGCCTCTGATGCTTTTCAAAGCAGATTAAGGCCGTTATTTTCTCTCATAGGAGGGCGTATCGTCATAGTTTTTTTAATGCGTTTCTTTAAAAAAAATGGTTTCTCTTTTATTGCTTTTTTATTTGTTGCTGTTTGTTTAAATCTTTAAGTTCTGTTTTTGCATTGGGTTTTTTGGGATTCTTGTAGGTTTTTTGAAGGTTAAGCAACGCCCCTTTTCTAATCTTCGCGGTTTGGATCCGGGGCGATTTGATCGCTAACATGGGCCTTTGTCTAATTGTGTTTTGCAAAACTTTGATGGGTCTGTTTAGTGTAACTGTAAGGTTGTCCTTGCTCTTTTTTTTAAAAAACAAATGTCCTTTTGTTTCAAAAAAATTTGGGGCTATAAATTCGGGGGAGGTTCTTGGCCTAAACTTTGATAAAATGATTTTACCTTACTTTCTGTTTAATTTAGCCGCAATGATTGTAAGGATGGGTCAAAAAGGGGCATTTCACTCATGTGGTCTCCCGGGGTCAAAAACATCATAATTTTCTTCGCCAGGGTTTTAAATAATTAATTTTTTATTTTGTTTTATAAAAAAATGTCACAGATATGGTCAATTCTTGACCCGCTAGAAGACTGAAAGAGCCCTTTGGCCCCTGAAGGGGAAAAAACAGAATATTTTGTTCCAAATAAAACCATCTACTATATTCAACAAATTTTACGTTAAAATTTTCCGACCTAGGAGCTGAGAATAAGTGCGCGCTGCACGGCTTACTTTCAAAAAAGAACTTGATTTAAACAGACGCAAACAGGACATTGTCAGAATTTGGGACGGGCAACGTTAAGAAAAAAATTCTATAAAATTGGGGGCAAGAAAAAATTTTCTTTTCACAATGCAGACAATTTTCTAATTTTGAAACTATGGTAACCGCGAATGAAAGGGCTGACCTCGCGTTCAAAAAATCGAAAGTGTGAAGAATAAAACACAATAGAGCTGAAGACTCTAAAAACGGGTAACAACCCC
>JAMYXO010000752.1:0-38424 GCA_033310375.1 Conus canariensis
GCATAACCAATCTTATTAATCATTAGTCTGAATACATATTGTATTTCAATGATTTTGCATTTTTCAAGATTTATTCAAATTTTTGTCTTCAGTTCCATATTTTCTAAGGTACGTCCATAGTGCTTTATTTTTCCATTTTTGATTTTCTGGCGCATTTAATAATTTTAAAGTATTAATCATCATTTGACAAAATTTCAAATTAATAGACTAACTGTGTCTGGAATGGACTTTTTAACTGTCCTGTTAAAAAACTAATATCTGTTCAGTTTGTTGTGTCAATTTCTCTAATAATATAGGACAATTCAACTTTGCCAACACTTTTTATTCTTGACCCCAGTTGCGCTCATACCTCCAAACTGTTTTCCGATGCAGTTCCCCTTGCTTGCTCCTGTATAAAGTACTGAATTCAATTTCCAAAGGTAATGTTTTGTTTTTCCACAGCGCCTAAAGAATACAGCCTTTCCTTTTGTCATATAGCTTGTCTAACTTTTACCTTTAAATTCGAATTAATCATTGCGCAAGATTGCAGCTTTTTAAACATAAATTTATTTTAATTTTAAAATAGCTCTGAACTGAAAACTTAACCTTGATACCATTTTGTTAAGTTTTGAGGCAACCTAAGTGTAGGAACACCGTGTCTTTAATTGTTAAAATAAAACCAGCAGATTGAACTACTTGAAGATCTCATCAATCTGATTGCTGTATTAGATTAATTTGCTACGAAAGATTTTTAGTTAAGCAGGAATAATTCAGCAGATCAATTGTAATTAAAAAATACATTTTAAAATGGCTTCACTCGTAATGATGATGGTGCGTGTTAATGCGTTGCTTTTTAGCGGATAATCGATTTAGGTAAATAAAACATTACGATGGGAGTGAAAAGATATACAAGTATGGAGCAACTAGCTGCTGCACAAGACACTATGTAAAGCAAAGAATGAGCATTAGATTTTATTACGACTGACTTAAAAACCATGGGACATGCGCTTTACACTTTAAAGCTGTTGACAGCAATATAAGATTTTCATGTAACAGGCACCAATCTTGAAGACATTGCCCACCAAAATTTAGCGATTTTATCAACCATCAGAAAAACAAAAGATGCAAGAAATATTGTTTATTGCTTTGGCATGACCGTTGTTTTTTTGTTGACATAATAATTGGCTGAATTAAAAAATGAAATGATCTATTTTCCCAAAAGGATATTGAAGGGTATTAACAGCAATTTAAAAAGCTAGCCAAGCTGAGTCAGTGATACAACAGCGAAAAAAGTTATCTAACAAGCGATTTGGCAAATTTATTACCAGCGCCTAAACGAATACAAGACCACACTTTGTGATATATCTCATACGCACCCATCAAATGGTTTCTATATTTACCCCATGATACGATTAGACGAAAAAGATTTAAGTACGCACCTTCATCATTGACATAGCTTCAAGATACAAAGATGCTGTAACCATTAACACAAAAGAGTGCTTCTGCTGTTGCTGTCGCTATACACTGATATATCAACGAGGCCCTTAACTTATCCTCGCATGATTCAAGTCGATGATGGAAAGAATTTAAAGGTCAAGTGAATCAATTATTGTTAAAACATAGAGTTACCATTAAAAGAGGCATTCCGGGTGTTCACAGATCACAGGGTTTGGTTGAAAACTTTAACAAACAGTTATCTGAAAGGCTTTTCTCCTACCAGTATCACAGAGAGCTGATTGACAATTCTCGCAACACAGAATGGGTTAGAAGACTGCCCTCAGTTTTGCGCGCAATGAATAATGAAGAATTTAAAGGTCTAAAACCAGTACAAGCAATCAGAAAACAAACAATAAATGTTGTTGAAGGAGAGTCTTCATCAAGCAAACTATTACCATTTGGTTTGAAAGTGAGATACCTTTATTCGCCGGGAGAAGCGGAAGGGGACACTCGCATCAGGGCAACAGATCCAGTTTGGAGTGTTGATCCATATGAGATAAAAAAAATTGTGAAAATGAATCCGCCCGTGTATTATTTACGAGAAACTGACACAACAAAACGACCAGCCCCTCAAAGATCTTTTGTGAAGGAAGAACTGCAGATAATCCCCCAGACACAAGTCGCTTAATTATTTACGTAAATATATTTGAGTTAAAATGGAAGCTCAAAAAAGAAAATTTCGTTAGTTTAAAATGCATGATAAAGAATGTAAGACAGATCCTTAAATTTATATGAAAAATATTTGATAATAATCTTGACATTAACTAATACTTAAGAAATATGATATGCTATGCCTGACCAAAACCTCATAATTTTGATATGGAATATATTAAAAATTCGAGCGCATTAAATTTTTAAACAGTTGATGACTCAATAATTTGTTGATTGGTGATGATATGTTAGCTTAGACTGTTTTAATTAGCAAATAATTTGGTTTAAAATGGAGCTCAGGGAAATGGCGAAGGCAAAGGAAGTCTTTAAATTATGCAGATTTATTTGGTCATATATCATTAAAGAAGTATTGGAGATTGACATCTGGCTAGAACAAGCCAGACAATCGCTTTAACCCAAGCTTATTTTGATTTATGGGTAGGAAATGAATATTGCGAAATGACAAAAAATTAAAGCAACTGATAATAAATAATATTAATTTTGCTAAATTGATGATGTTATAACAGTGCGATTCTGAAAAATATAAGCCCATATTATTAGTTTCATTCTCCAATGCCGATTGCATATGAAAAACTTGGATTAACAAACACACGTTTTGTGTTTGTTCTATCTAATGACTTCTTTGTTACAACAGTTGTGTTGATCTCATGTAGATTAGATCGTGTTTTACGTTTGTCATGATGAAAAGTCTTATTGCCAAACAATGCTTCTTTGTAAGTTGTCATGGGATATGCTTGACTGCACAACACTGCGAGATATTCCCTTTGCTTTTTTAACAACTTTTTTTTGGCTTGAAAGACTGTACATTTTCGACCTCAAACCAACAAACTCCTTGATCACACCTCCAGATAATTCATCCTTCATCTTACCTAAAACCTTCTTATTAATATCTGAATGCAAAGGCGAATCTTTAGGGTAATCAGATGTGTCGTACCATCCGCATGCCCTTTAGCTACTTCTAATTCCATGTCTTTATAGATATCTTCAGTAGGGATGTCGATTACAAAGGAATCTGTATCTGTGTACAGATACTTGGACTCAGGATACAAGGGTTTAAAGTAGTCGTAAAGAAATTCTAACATCAAAAGCTTCGACAGCTCTAAAACAGTAAACCCAATAAAAACGGGCTTATCCAATTTGACTTTCTTTTTTTTCATCATTATGCCAAAAAGCTGATCATGAAATCTTCTGAAGTCCTGATAATTAGGTTTTGAAGTCAACTTAATTGCAACGTTTTCTCTGGTGACCAATCTAACATCTTTACGCTTGTGCGGATTTTCCATAGTCTTTCCAAAACAGCTGTTGTTCATCAACTTGAAAAAGTCTTTTTCTGAAGCATCTGTGGATTTAGTTCTGAGATCAGTGTTCTTCATTATGTATGGTTTCATGAACTGTTCTTGATCAAAAGCAATTATACGATGAACAGCTGTCAACTTCAAACCATGTCTTAAATAAATTGAAGAAGTCTGTAATGACAGACATAATTTTTTTTGTCACGAAGATTAGGCACAAGTTTAGGTGGTTTGTCATTGACACTTTTAGACTTTCTGCGCTAATGGATAGTCATTATGGTAATCATGAAGTTCATGAGGATATTCTAAATCAACTTCTAGAATGAGACCTCTTTTACGATCAGCTTCTAGAGTAGGTAGCCATTTTAAAAACTTTTGAATGTCTTTGAGTCCTGTGTACATTTTAAAGTTGCGTAATGGAAGTGATTGCGCCATTGCCATCCATACAGATTGTTTGCATCTAAATACATGAGATAGTTAGACCTTTTACTTGGATCATAGTCGTCCAAGTATTTGTTGTTTGCTTTACAGTAATGGTGCGACGCCATACTGATTCCCCACGCAATCCGTTTTCAATCATCTGAAGCATTGGCAGGTCAGACAATAAATCAATTTGTACTCCAGTAAATTTTAAGAAAGCGTCCCAGCTCATCCCAGGCGCAGAAATTAATGCGCGGGATCCAGGCTGTAATGTTTCATGCAGGTCTTTCCTATAATTTTCAAAGACGTCCGCCAACAAACAGGTATCCGCCATTAAATAGGAATCATGATAGTCTCCCATCGTTTTACACTCTAACTTCTGCCACGCATCTTGAGCATGCTGGTAATCAGAATCACTGATGTCCTTTCCTCTAGGACTAGAAAAGAACGCGCCTTTAGGCGGAAGTGTATCTTCGTCAAACCTTTCCAACTGTTCATGTACTCATAAGGGTAAACGCCCTTTCTAACAAGAGTTGGGTCAAAATATTCTTCTGTTATTGGGCAGGACTTTAAGGACTGCCAGTGACTAAAAAAAAAAAATAAAACCCCAAAAAAAAACCCAAAAAAATTCCCCAAAAAAAAAAAAAAAAAAATCCAGAAAAAAAAAAACCTTTTAAAAAAATTTTAAAAAAAAAAAAATTTAAAAAAATTTTTTTAAAAAAAATTAAAAAAAGAAAAATTTAAAAAAAAAAAAAATTTTAAAAATTTTAGACCTTTTTAAAAAAATTTTAAACCAAAAAAAAAAAATTTTTTTTTTAAAAACCCTTTTAAAAAAATTTTAAAAATTTTTAAAAAAAACCCCCCCAAAAAAAAAAAAAAAATTTTTCCTTTTTTTTTTAAATTTTTTAAAAAACCCCCCCTTTTTTTTTTTTAAAAAAAAAGGGGAAAAAAAAGAAAAAAGGGGGGCCCCCCCCTTTTTCCCTTTTTGTTTTAAAAAAAAAAACCCCCCCCCGGGGGGGGGGTTTTTTTAAAAAACCCAAAAAAGGGGTTTTTTTTGGGGTTTTTTTTGGGGCTTTTTAAAAAACCCCAAAAAAAAATTTTTTTTTTTTTTTTTAAAAAAAAAAAAAAAAAAAAATTTTTTTAAAAAAAAAAAAATTTTTTTAAAAACAAAAAAGGGGTTTTTTGGGGGTTTTTTTTTTCAAAAAAATTTAAGGGAGGGGGGGCAAAAAAAAAACCCCCAAAAAATTTTTGGGGGGTTTTTTTTTTAAAAAATTTAAAAAAAAAAAAAAAAGGGGGGGGAAAAAAAAAAGGGGGGGCCTTTTTTTAAAAAATTTTTTTTTTTCCCCCTTTCCCCCCTTTTTTTAAAAAAGGGGTTTTGGGGGGCGGGGGGGTTAAAAAAATTTGGCA
Organism: Conus canariensis; assembly: GCA_033310375.1. Lineage (NCBI taxonomy): Eukaryota > Metazoa > Mollusca > Gastropoda > Neogastropoda > Conidae > Conus > Conus canariensis. The sequence continues at coordinate 5,268 of JAMYXO010000752.1, forward strand.
TTTGGGGGGGGAAAAAAAAAAAAAAAAAGGGCCCCCCAAAAAAAAAAAAAAAATTTTTTTTTTTAAAAGAAAAAAAAAAAAAAAATTTTAAAAAGGGGGGGGTTTCCCCCCCTTAAAGGGTTTTTTCCCCTTATTTTTTTTGGGGGGTTTAAAAAATTTTCCGGGGGGGTAAACCCCCCCCAAAAAAAAAAAAAAAAAAATTTTTTTTAAAATTTTAAAAATTTTTTTAAAAAAACCCCCCAAAAAAAAACCCAAATTTGGGGAAAAAATTTAAATTTAAAATTTTTTTTGGGGTTTTAAAAAAGGGCCCAAAAAAAATTTTTTAAAAGGGGCCCCCCAAAACCCCAAAGGGGTTAAAAAAAAAAAATTTTTTTAAAATTTTTAAAAAAAAAAAATTGGGTTTTTTTTAAAAAAAACCCGGGGGGTTTGGGTTTTAAGGGGGGGGTTTTAAAAAAATTTTTTTTCCCAAAAAAAAAAAAAAAAGGGGAAAAAAAATATTTTTTTTTTTTAAAAAAAAAAAAAAAAGGGGGGAAAAAAAAATTTTTTTCCCCCAAGGGGCCCAAAAAAACCCTTTTTCCAAAACCCCCCCCGGAAAGGGGGGGGGGGAAAAAAAAAAAAAAAAAAAAAATTTTTTTTTTCCCCCTTACAAAGGGAAAAAAAACTTTAAAGGTTGGGGGGGCAAAATTTTTAAAAAAAAGGTTTTTTTTTTTTTGGTTCCCCAAAGGGGCCTTAAAAAAACCCTTTTTTTCCAAATTTTTTTTTTTTTAAAAAAAATTTTTTTTTTTTAAAAAATTTTTTTTGGGGAAAAATTTTTTTTTTAAAAAAAAAAAAAAATTTTGGGGGAAAAAAAAAAATTTTAAAAAAATTTAAAAAAAGGGGGGGGGGGGGTTTTTTTGATTTTTTGGGTTTTAAAAAAAACCCCTTTTAAAAAAAAAAAGGGGGGGAAAAAAAAAAAAAACCCCCAAAAAAAAAAAAAAAAAATTTTTTTTAAAAAAAAAAAAATTTTTTTTTTTGGGGGTTTTTAAAAAAAACCCCCCCCCCGGGGGGGGGCCTTTTTTTAAAAAAAATTTTTTCCTACCCCAAAAAAATAAAAGGGGCCCCCCCCCCCGGGGGGCCCCCCCCCCCCCGGGTTTTTCCCCGGCCCCCCCCTGTTTCCGTTTTTTTTTTTTTTTTTTTTCCCCTTTTTTTTTAAACCCCCCCCCTTTTTTTCCCCCCCCCCAAACAAAATTTTTTACTCTGTTTCTGTGTGGCCCTCCCACACCCTCATTCTGTCTGCTGTCTGTCTGTCTGTCTGTCTGTCTGTCTGTCTGTCTGTCTGTCTGTCTGCTCTTCTCTCTCTCTCTCTCTCTCTCTCTCTCACAGTAACTCTCTCAATCTTTGTAAATAAGGAAATCAGTACAAAATCACATAACAAATAGATAGGTACATAAATGAAACGATGAAGAACTCCCCCCGCCCCCCTCCCACCAAGTCTACCCCTCCTCCCCTTTCATAGACATTCGTTGATGATTACAAAAACACACTACAAGGAAAAAAAGGCAAGGAAAGGAAAGAAAGAAAAAGAACGAACAAACGACGGACAAAATGAAAACAAAGTCGGACAGAAATGATAAAGTAAGAAATGATTGAATAGATCAAGAATGCAAGAAATACAAAAGTAAATAAATGACAGAAATGGAAAGGGAGGCTTGATAGCATGTGGCAGATTTCGTTTGTAATGGTGTCATTTGAGGTGACTTAGAACAGAAAATGTCGTCCTATGACGAGAAACGTTTTTTTGTTGCACACATGTATAGAGAAATATATAACATTATAGAGAAAAATGAAAAAGAGAGCATACTCTAAAATGACTATGTTAAAAGATGTTGGAGAAAAAAATATCTCCAGCAGGGAATTGAACCTATCTGCTGCATGACAGGCGGGGATACTAACCATTATACCACCGAGGAGCGGCAGTTTATCTGTATTACAACACTATTCAACAAAAATGGCTTACATGTCTTCCAAGGACAACAAAACTAAAAATGTTTCCCACTTAGGCATCATCTAAGACACACACCTGTGAACTTTACAGCTTGATTCCCTGTCTGTCTCCGAGATTCTGTGTTTCAGTCTCTGTCTGTCTCTCTGTCTCTCTCTCTCTCTATCTGTCTGTCTCTGTCCTGCTTCTCACTAACTACCTACCTAAATAACTTACCAACTAAATACTTAACTAACTAAACTATAACTTACTACTAACTTAACTAACTAACTAACTAACTAACTAACTAACTAACTAACTAACTAACTAACTAACCTAACTAACTAACTAACTAACTAAACTAACTGCCCGACTGACTGACTAAGAACTAACTAACTAACTGATTAAGTAATCAAACAATTACTTTTTTCAGTTACCCACCGGGCAGACTTTGGGGTTTTGTTTTTCATTTTGTTTATCTCTCTCTCGATTTTTTTGTTTCTTATCCTTTCTTCCTTTCTCACTTTTGTTTTCATCATAGGCTCTAGTGGTATAATTGTCACAACGTCTCTGTTATCCTCAATGAAGTTTTAATCATCTTCTGAAATCTTCATGATATATTAAACTTCCTTTCCTTATTTTCTCATTTATTTATTCATTTATTTATCTTTTTATTTACATATTCATTTTTCTGAAATTTATTCATCTCTTATTTATTTGTTTATTCATCAAGGTATTTATTTGGGTACTTAGATATTAATTCATATACGTTTCCAATTTGTAACTTTTAAGAGAGAGAGAGAGAGAGAGAGAGAGAGAGAGAGAGAGAGAGAGAGAGAGAAGAAGAGAGAGAGACAGACAGACAGAAGACAGACAGACAGATAGACAGACAGAGACAGAGACAGAGAGAGTAAGAGTACGAATGCGAATAGTTTAATGTGGTTTAGTTTCTTAAGGCCCATTCACAAAAACGGACTATGGAGGAATGGGATTGGGGAACGAGGTAGGGGTGGGGGCTGGGGAGAAATGGAGGGGGAGGGAGGCAATATACGAAACTTATGTCGAAACAACGTTGTACAATTGGCCTATACAAACGTTCATCGTGATATGGATCCCACATGGTGGTATTAAATGTATTTGTAAATGATACTTGGACTGTCAATCACACATAGTAATAGTCCACTTCACAACTTTACAACACAACAGTCACGATGGGTCCTGGTGAGGATTTCCTTTCACAACATCTGTGCTCCACGTAGAAGTGATTCCTTGAACCCGCCACGAACATGGAGGAGATTGACAAAGCTCTTCCCTCTTTCCTCAATAGTAGCCATTATTTGTGTGTGAATGTTTTGTTGACAAGATTCTGTGTGCTGCTGCACCTTAGCATCTGCAGTGAGGTAGGCGCTGTCTGTGCCACATGTGCTTGATGTTCTAACACTCACATTAGTTTTGTGCTCTGTGTCGTGTACATGCATCAATTTTGAATCACGTTCGCTTGTAGTTTTTCCTGTCATAGCTTCATAGTTTTTTACACGAACAGTCATATGGAAATCCGTTTGTGCTACGCACTTTTTCTCAGAGTCATCGCGCACTATCACTAACTATGTATCAGCGCCACACAGTTTCATATTGATTTGCCATTCATTGTTTTGAGTGTCATGCAAAGGCTGGGGAACAGAGCAAGGTAAACGATGATCATTGTCAGCTACATGTTTATAAGTATAAACAATTTTCCGACTGTGAGCATCAGCACCATAGAACAAAGTGGGCGAGCTGGCAAAAATAAAGCAGATGGAGATGAAAAAGCTGACGTGCCTGCCCTTGGCTTCTTCTGTGTATCACAGTGTTATCCCTGTTTAGCTGAATGGGGCACTTTCTGCAATATACAGCAGGGACACTGTGGTAGTAACGTGACATGGAATAATAGGTTATAGACGACAATGTGCTTTCCTTTGCCTTCAACTTTGAACAGGGATAGCGTCATGTTCTGCAGTGCTGAGTTCAGCATACTTTCTAAAGTTGACGGGAGACTACCAACAGGCATACAAACAGACTTGTGTAGGAAACAACTAAATATTTGAACTAGCTGCTGGTTGGGGAGGAACAAAAGTGAACTTAAAAGGCTGAAATTTCTCAAGGTACAATAGGTGTCTCTTAGCAGTGGGGTAAGACATCCGTCTGAAAAAGGCACGCCTTCAGACGCCCACCCATCCAAAAGTTGCGGGTTCGAATCCGGCAGAGCGAAAAAAAAAATGTGGACAAAAACAAAATGTGAAAGAATTAGTTAGTTAGTTAGTCAGTCAGTCATATAGTTAGGTAGTTAGTGAAATACTTAGTAAGGTAGTTAATCTGTTAGTTATAGTTAGTTAGCTAATTAGTTAATGATAAATTAGTTAGTGATTTTTTTCTTTTTTTTTGCGTTCTACAAGACTGCAGACAGTAAACAGACGCTTTCTCCCTTTATGTTTCGTATCTGTAAAAAAAAAAGAAATATATGTATATACAGACATGTATAAGAAAATAAATAATAAATGAATAAATGACTAGTTTACAAAAAAGAAACAAAGCAAGAAAGAAAATATGGAAAGAGGAAGATAAAGAAAGAAATACGAACGAAATGTAAGACAGGGAGTTTGATGTACCATGAAGATACTTTGAGATGATTATGAATCGACAGTAATGTACATTTGTCAGAATAATCCCTCGAGGTAAAAAAAAAAAAGAAAAGAAGAAAGAAAGGACAAGAAAAGAAAGAGAGACACAAAGACAAACGAAAAACAAAACCCAAACCTGTATCCAATGTGTAAATGTAAAAGAAAATGTACGTTTTCAGGGGGGAACTCAAACCAAAGTCTCCAACTCAAGAGTCGGGGATGCTGTTATCTGTTATGCTAACGGAACATAATGCGAATTAGTGCCTACCAAAATACAAATAATAAAGAGCTCACCTCACTCTGTTTCTGTGTGGCCCTCCCACACCCTCATTCTGTCTGTCTGTCTGTCTGTCTGTCTGTCTGTCTGTCTGTCTGTCTGTCTGTCTGTCTGTCTGTCTTCTTCTCTCTCTTCTCTCTCTCTCTCTCTCCAGTAACTCTCTCAATCTTTGTAAATAAGGAAATCAGTACAAAATCACATAACAAATAGATAGGTACATAAATGAAAACGATGAAGAACTCCCCCCCCCCCCTCCCACCAAGTCTACCCCTCCTCCCCTTTCATAGACATTCGTTGATGATTACAAAAACACACTACAAGGAAAAAAAGGCAAGGAAAGGAAAGAAAGAAAAAGAACGAACAAACGACGGACAAAATGAAAACAAAGTCGGACAGAAATGATAAAGTAAGAAATGATTGAATAGATCAAGAATGCAAGAAATACAAAAGTAAATAAATGACAGAAATGGAAAGGGAGGTTTGATAGCATGTGGCAGATTTCGTTTGTAATGGTGTCATTTGAGGTGACTTAGAACATGAAAATGTCGTCCTATGACGAGAAACGTTTTTTTGTTGCACACATGTATAGAGAAATATATAACAGTTATTAGAGAAAAATGAAAAAGAGAGCATACTCTAAAATGACTATGTTAAAAGATGTTGGAGAAAAAAATATCTCCAGCAGGGAATTGAACCTATCTGCTGCATGACAGGCGGGGATACTAACCATTATACCACCGAGGAGCGGCAGTTTATCTGTATTACAACACTATTCAACAAAAATGGCTTACATGTCTTCCAAGGACAACAAAACTAAAAATGTTTTCCCCACTTAGGCATCATCTAAACACACACCTGTGAACTTTACAGCTTGATTCCCTGTCTGTCTCCGAGATTCTGTGTTTCAGTCTCTGTCTGTCCTCTGCTGTCTCACTCTCTCTCTCCTATCTGCTACTCTGCTCTGTCTGTCCTGTCTCACTAACAAACCTACTAACTAACTACAACTAATACTAACTAACTAACTACTAACTAACTAACTAACTATACACTAACTAACTAACTAACTAACTAACTAACTAACTAACTAACTAACTAACTACAACTAACTAACTAACTGCCCGACTGACTGACTAAGAACTAAATAACTAACTGATTAAGTAATCAAACAATTACTTTTTTCAGTTACCCACCGAGCAGACTTTGGGGTTTTGTTTTTCATTTTGTTTATCTCTCTCGATTTTTTTGTTTCTTATCCTTTCTTCCTTTCTCACTTTTGTTTTCATCATAGGCTCTAGTGGTATAATTGTCACAACGTCTCTGTTATCCTCAATGAAGTTTTAATCATCTTCTGAAATCTTCATGATATATTAAAACTTCCTTTCCTTATTTTCTCATTTATTTATTCATTTATTTATCTTTTTATTTACATATTCATTTTTCTGAAATTTATTCATCTCTTATTTATTTGTTTATTCATCAAGGTATTTATTTGGGTACTTAGATATTAATTCATATACGTTTCCAATTTGTAACTTTTAAGAGAGAGAGAGAGAGAGAGAGAGAGAGAGAGAGAGAGAAGAGAGAGAGAGAGAGAGAGAGAGAGAGAGAAGAAGACAGACAGACAGACAACAGACAGACAGATAGACAGACAGAGACAGAGACAGAGAGAGTAAGAGTACGAATGCGAATAGTTTAATGTGGTTTAGTTTCTTAAGGCCCATTCACAAAAACGGACTATGGAGGAATGGGATTGGGGAACGAGGTAGGGGTGGGGGCTGGGGAGAAATGGAGGGGGGAGGGAGGCAATATACGAAACTTATGTCGAAACAACGTTGTACAATTGGCCTATACAAACGTTCATCGTGATATGGATCCCACATGGTGGTATTAAATGTATTTGTAAATGATACTTGGACTGTCAATCACACATAGTAATAGTCCACTTCACAACTTTACAACACAACAGTCACGATGGGTCCTGGTGAGGATTTCCTTTCACAACATCTGTGCTCCACGTAGAAGTGATTCCTTGAACCTGCCACGAACATGGAGGAGATTGACAAAGCTCTTCCCTCTTTCCTCAATAGTAGCCATTATTTGTGTGTGAATGTTTTGTTGACAAGATTCTGTGTGCTGCTGCACCTTAGCATCTGCAGTGAGGTAGGCGCTGTCTGTGCCACATGTGCTTGATGTTCTAACACTCACATTAGTTTTGTGCTCTGTGTCGTGTACATGCATCAATTTTGAATCACGTTCGCTTGTATTTTTCCTGTTCATATAGTATTTTTACACGAACAGTCATATGGAAATCCGTTTGTGCTACGCACTTTTTCTCAGAGTCATCGCGCACTATCACTAACTATGTATCAGCGCCACACAGTTTCATATTGATTTGCCATTCATTGTTTTGAGTGTCATGCAAAGGCTGGGGAACAGAGCAAGGTAAACGATGATCATTGTCAGCTACATGTTTATAAGTATAAACAATTTTCCGACTGTGAGCATCAGCACCATAGAACAAAGTGGGCGGAGCTGGCAAAAATAAAGCAGATGGAGATGAAAAAGCTGACGTGCCTGCCCTTGGCTTCTTCTGTGTATCACAGTGTTATCCCTGTTTAGCTGAATGGGGCACTTTCTGCAATATACAGCAGGGACACTGTGGTAGTAACGTGACATGGAATAATAGGTTATAGACGACAATGTGCTTTCCTTTGCCTTCAACTTTGAACAGGGATAGCGTCATGTTCTGCAGTGCTGAGTTCAGCATACTTTCTAAAGTTGACGGGAGACTACCAACAGGCATACAAACAGACTTGTGTAGGAAACAACTAAATATTTGAACTAGCTGCTGGTTGGGGAGGAACAAAAGTGAACTTAAAAGGCTGAAATTTCTCAAGGTACAATAGGTGTCTCTTAGCAGTGGGGTAAGACATCCGTCTGAAAAAGGCACGCCTTCAGACGCCCACCCATCCAAAAGTTGCGGGTTCGAATCCGGCAGAGCGAAAAAAAAAATGTGGACAAAAACAAAATGTGAAAGAATTAGTTAGTTAGTTAGTCAGTCAGTCATATAGTTAGGTAGTTAGTGAAATACTTAGTAAGGTAGTTAATCTTAGTTAGTTAGTTAGTTAGCTAATTAGTTAATGATAAATTAGTTAGTGATTTTTTTCTTTTTTTTTGCGTTCTACAAGACTGCAGACAGTAAACAGACGCTTTCTCCCTTTATGTTTCGTATCTGTAAAAAAAAAAGAAATATATGTATATACAGACATGTATAAGAAAATAAATAATAAATGAATAAATGACTAGTTTACAAAAAAGAAACAAAGCAAGAAAGAAAATATGGAAAGAGGAAGATAAAGAAAGAAATACGAACGAAATGTAAGACAGGGAGTTTGATGTACCATGAAGATACTTTGAGATGATTATGAATCGACAGTAATGTACATTTGTCAGAATAATCCCTCGAGGAAAAAAAAAAAAAAGAAAGAAGAAAAAGGACAAGAAAAGAAAGAGAGACACAAAGACAAACGAAAAACAAAACCCAAACCTGTATCCAATGTGTAAATGTAAAAGAAAATGTACGTTTTCAGGGGGAACTCAAACCAAAGTCTCCAACTCAAGAGTCGGGGATGCTGTTATCTGTTATGCTAACGGAACATAATGCGAATTAGTGCCTACCAAAATACAAATAATAAAGAGCTCACCTCACTCTGTTTCTGTGTGGCCCTCCCACACCCTCATTCTGTCCTGTCTGTCTGTCTGTCTGTCTGTCTGTCTGTCTGTCTGTCTGTCTGTCTCTCTCTCTCTCTCTCTTCTCTCTCTCTCTCCAGTAACTCTCTCAATCTTTGTAAATAAGGAAATCAGTACAAAATCACATAACAAATAGATAGGTACATAAATGAAACGATGAAGAACTCCCCCCGCCCCCCTCCCACCAAGTCTACCCCTCCTCCCCTTTCATAGACATTCGTTGATGATTACAAAAACACACTACAAGGAAAAAAAGGCAAGGAAAGGAAAGAAAGAAAAAGAACGAACAAACGACGGACAAAATGAAAACAAAGTCGGACAGAAATGATAAAGTAAGAAATGATTGAATAGATCAAGAATGCAAGAAATACAAAAGTAAATAAATGACAGAAATGGAAAGGGAGGCTTGATAGCATGTGGCAGATTTCGTTTGTAATGGTGTCATTTGAGGTGACTTAGAACATGAAAATGTCGTCCTATGACGAGAAACGTTTTTTTGTTGCACACATGTATAGAGAAATATATAACAGTTATTAGAGAAAAATGAAAAAGAGAGCATACTCTAAAATGACTATGTTAAAAGATGTTGGAGAAAAAAATATCTCCAGCAGGGAATTGAACCTATCTGCTGCATGACAGGCGGGGATACTAACCATTATACCACCGAGGAGCGGCAGTTTATCTGTATTACAACACTATTCAACAAAAATGGCTTACATGTCTTCCAAGGACAACAAAACTAAAAATGTTTCCCCACTTAGGCATCATCTAAGACACACACCTGTGAACTTTACAGCTTGATTCCCTGTCTGTCTCCGAGATTCTGTGTTTCAGTCTCTGTCTGTCTCTCTGTCTCTCTCTCTCTCTATCTTCTGTCTGCTGTCTGTCTGCTGCTGTCTCACTAACTACCTACCTAAATAACTTACCAACTAAATACTTAACTAACCCACTAACATAACTAACTACTACTAACTAACTAACTAACTAACTAACTAACTAACTAACTAACTAACTAACTAACTAACTACTAACTGACTAGACTAAAACTAACTAACTAACTATTAATAATCAAACAATTACTTTTTTCAGTTACCCACCGACAACTTTGAGGTTTTGTTATCCATTATTTTTATCTTCCCACTCTCGATTTTTGTCTTATCTTTCTTTTTCATTTTGTTTCATCATAGCTCTGATGTTTTGTTCTACCGTCTCTTTTCCTCATGAATGTTTAATCACTCTAAAGCTCTATGGTATAATTCAAACTTCCTTCTGTATTTCCTCAATTAATTTTAATATCTTTATTTCATATATTATTAATACATTCTTTCCTATTTTTTTCTCATTAATATTTATTATCTTTTATTAATATTCATTTTCTGAATTTTCTCAATTTGTTTATTCATCAAGGTATTTATTTGGGTACTTAGATATTAATTCATATACGTTTCCAATTTGTAACTTTTAGAGAGAGAGAGAGAGAAGAGGAGAGAGAGAGAGAGAGGAGAGAGAGAGAGAGAAGAGAGACAGACAGAGAGACAGACAGACAGCGACAGATAGACAGACAGAGACAGAGACAGAGAGAGTAAGAGTACGAATGCGAATAGTTTAATGTGGTTTAGTTTTCTTAAGGCCCATTCACAAAAACGGACTATGGAGGAATGGGATTGGGGAACGAGGTAGGGTGGGGGCTGGGGAGAAATGGAGGGGGGAGGGAGGCAATATACGAAACTTATGTCGAAACAACGTTGTACAATTGGCCTATACAAACGTTCATCGTGATATGGATCCCACATGGTGGTATTAAATGTATTTGTAAATGATACTTGGACTGTCAATCACACATAGTAATAGTCCACTTCACAACTTTACAACACAACAGTCACGATGGGTCCTGGTGAGGATTTCCTTTCACAACATCTGTGCTCCACGTAGAAGTGATTCCTTGAACCCTGCCACGAACATGGAGGAGATTGACAAAGCTCTTCCCTCTTTCCTCAATAGTAGCCATTATTTGTGTGTGAATGTTTTGTTGACAAGATTCTGTGTGCTGCTGCACCTTAGCATCTGCAGTGAGGTAGGCGCTGTCTGTGCCACATGTGCTTGATGTTCTAACACTCACATTAGTTTTGTGCTCTGTGTCGTGTACATGCATCAATTTTGAATCACGTTCGCTTGTAGTTTTTCCTGTTCATAGCCTCAGTAGTTTGTTTTACACGAACAGTCATATGGAAATCCGTTTGTGCTACGCACTTTTTCTCAGAGTCATCGCGCACTATCACTAACTATGTATCAGCGCCACACAGTTTCATATTGATTTGCCATTCATTGTTTTGAGTGTCATGCAAAGGCTGGGGAACAGAGCAAGGTAAACGATGATCATTGTCAGCTACATGTTTATAAGTATAAACAATTTTCCGACTGTGAGCATCAGCACCATAGAACAAAGTGGGCGGAGCTGGCAAAAATAAAGCAGATGGAGATGAAAAAGCTGACGTGCCTGCCCTTGGCTTCTTCTGTGTATCACAGTGTTATCCCTGTTTAGCTGAATGGGGCACTTTCTGCAATATACAGCAGGGACACTGTGGTAGTAACGTGACATGGAATAATAGGTTATAGACGACAATGTGCTTTCCTTTGCCTTCAACTTTGAACAGGGATAGCGTCATGTTCTGCAGTGCTGAGTTCAGCATACTTTCTAAAGTTGACGGGAGACTACCAACAGGCATACAAACAGACTTGTGTAGGAAACAACTAAATATTTGAACTAGCTGCTGGTTGGGGAGGAACAAAAGTGAACTTAAAAGGCTGAAATTTCTCAAGGTACAATAGGTGTCTCTTAGCAGTGGGGTAAGACATCCGTCTGAAAAAGGCACGCCTTCAGACGCCCACCCATCCAAAAGTTGCGGGTTCGAATCCGGCAGAGCGAAAAAAAAAATGTGGACAAAAACAAAATGTGAAAGAATTAGTTAGTTAGTTAGTCAGTCAGTCATGTAGTTAGGTAGTTAGTGAAATACTTAGTAAGGTAGTTAATCTGTTAGTTAAGTTAGTTAGCTAATTAGTTAATGATAAATTAGTTAGTGATTTTTTTCTTTTTTTTTGCGTTCTACAAGACTGCAGACAGTAAACAGACGCTTTCTCCCTTTATGTTTCGTATCTGTAAAAAAAAAAGAAATATATGTATATACAGACATGTATAAGAAAATAAATAATAAATGAATAAATGACTAGTTTACAAAAAAGAAACAAAGCAAGAAAGAAAATATGGAAAGAGGAAGATAAAGAAAGAAATACGAAGGAAATGTAAGACAGGGAGTTTGATGTACCATGAAGATACTTTGAGATGATTATGAATCGACAGTAATGTACATTTGTCAGAATAATCCCTCGAGGTAAAAAAAAAAAAGAGAAAAGAAGAAAGAAAGGACAAGAAAAGAAAGAGAGACACAAAGACAAACGAAAAACAAAACCCAAACCTGTATCCAATGTGTAAATGTAAAAGAAAATGTACGTTTTCAGGGGGAACTCAAACCAAAGTCTCCAACTCAAGAGTCGGGGATGCTGTTATCTGTTATGCTAACGGAACATAATGCGAATTAGTGCCTACCAAAATACAAATAATAAAGAGCTCACCTCACTCTGTTTCTGTGTGGCCCTCCCACACCCTCATTCTGTCTCTCTGTCTGTCGTCTGTCTGTCTGTCTGTCTGTCTGTCTGTCTGTCTGTCTGTCTGTCTCTCTCTCTCTCTCTCTCTCTCTCTCTCTCACAGTAACTCTCTCAATCTTTGTAAATAAGGAAATCAGTACAAAATCACATAACAAATAGATAGGTACATAAATGAAAACGATGAAGAACTCCCCCCGCCCCCCTCCCACCAAGTCTACCCCCTCCTCCCCTTTCATAGACATTCGTTGATGATTACAAAAACACACTACAAGGAAAAAAAGGCAAGGAAAGGAAAGAAAGAAAAAGAACGAACAAACGACGGACAAAATGAAAACAAAGTCGGACAGAAATGATAAAGTAAGAAATGATTGAATAGATCAAGAATGCAAGAAATACAAAAGTAAATAAATGACAGAAATGGAAAGGGAGGCTTGATAGCATGTGGCAGATTTCGTTTGTAATGGTGTCATTTGAGGTGACTTAGAACATGAAAATGTCGTCCTATGACGAGAAACGTTTTTTTGTTGCACACATGTATAGAGAAATATATAACAGTTATTAGAGAAAAATGAAAAAGAGAGCATACTCTAAAATGACTATGTTAAAAGATGTTGGAGAAAAAATATCTCCAGCAGGGAATTGAACCTATCTGCTGCATGACAGGCGGGGATACTAACCATTATACCACCGAGGAGCGGCAGTTTATCTGTATTACAACACTATTCAACAAAAATGGCTTACATGTCTTCCAAGGACAACAAAACTAAAAATGTTTCCCCCTTAGGCATCATCTAAGACACACACCTGTGAACTTTACAGCTTGATTCCCTGTCTGTCTCCGAGATTCTGTGTTTCAGTCTCTGTCTGTCTCTCTGTCTGTCTCTCTCTCATCTCTCGTCTGTCTACAGACAGACAGATAGAGAGAGAGAAGACAGAGAGACAGACAGAGACTGAAACACAGAATCTCGGAGACAGACAGGGAATCAAGCTGTAAAGTTCACAGGTGTGTGTTTAGATGATGCCTAAGTGGGAAAACATTTTTAGTTTTGTTGTCCTTGGAAGGCATGTAAGCCATTTTTGTTGAATAGTGTTGTAATACAGATAAACTGCCGCTCCTCGGTGGTATAATGGTTAGTATCCCCGCCTGTCATGCAGCAGATAGGTTCAATTCCCTGCTGGAGATATTTTTTTCTCCAACATCTTTTAACATAGTCATTTTAGAGTATGCTCTCTTTTTCATTTTTCTCTAATAACTGTTATATATTTCTCTATACATGTGTGCAACAAAAAAACGTTTCTCGTCATAGGACGACATTTTCCTGTTCTAAGTCACCTCAAATGACACCATTACAAACGAAATCTGCCACATGCTATCAAGCCTCCCTTTCCATTTCTGTCATTTATTTACTTTTGTATTTCTTGCATTCTTGATCTATTCAATCATTTCTTACTTTATCATTTCTGTCCGACTTTGTTTTCATTTTGTCCGTCGTTTGTTCGTTCTTTTTCTTTCTTTCCTTTCCTTGCCTTTTTTCCTTGTAGTGTGTTTTTGTAATCATCAACGAATGTCTATGAAAGGGAGGAGGGGTAGACTTGGTGGGAGGGGGGGGGGGGGAGTTCTTCATCGTGTTCATTTATGTACCTATCTATTTGTTATGTGATTTTGTACTGATTTCCTTATTTACAAAGATTGAGAGAGTTACTGAGAGAGAGAGAGAGAGAGAGAGAGAGAGAGAGAGAAGACAGACAGACAGACAGACAGACAGACAGACAAGACAGACAGACAGACAGAGACAGAATGAGGGTGTGGGAGGGCCACACAGAAACAGAGTGAGGCGAGCTCTTTATTATTTGTATTTTGGTAGGCACTAATTCGCATTATGTTCCGTTAGCATAACAGATAACAGCATCCCCGACTCTTGAGTTGGAGACTTTGGTTTGAGTTCCCCCGTGAAAACGTACATTTTCTTTTACATTTACACATTGGATACACGTTTGGGTTTTGTTTTTCGTTTGTCTTTGTGTCTCTCTTTCTTTTCTTGTCCTTTCTTTCTTCTTTTCTTTTTTTTTTACCTCGAGGGATTATTCTGACAAATGTACATTACTGTCGATTCATAATCATCTCAAAGTATCTTCATGGTACATCAAACTCCCTGTCTTACATTTCGTTCGTATTTCTTTCTTTATCTTCCTCTTTCCATAATTTTCTTTCTTGCTTTTTTCTTTTTTGTAAACTAGTCATTTATTCATTTATTATTTATTTTCTTATACATGTCTGTATATACATATATTTCTTTTTTTTTTACAGATACGAAACATAAAGGGAGAAAGCGTCTGTTTACTGTCTGCAGTCTTGTAGAACGCAAAAAAAAGAAAAAAATCACTAACTAATTTATCATTAACTAATTAGCTAACTAACTATACAGATTAACTACCTTACTAAGTATTCACTAACTACCTAACTATATGACTGACTGACTAACTAACTAACTAATTCTTTCACATTTTGTTTTTGTCCACATTTTTTTTTTCGCTCTGCCGGATTCGAACCCGCAACTTTTGGATGGGTGGGCGTCTGAAGGCGTGCCTTTATCAGACGGATGTCTTACCCCACTGCTAAGAGACACCTATTGTACCTTGAGAAATTTCAGCCTTTTCAAGTTCACTTTTGTTCCTCCCCAACCAGCAGCTAGTTCAAATATTTAGTTGTTTCCTACACAAGTCTGTTGTATGCCTGTTGGTAGTCTCCCGTCAACTTTAGAAAGTATGCTGAACTCAGCACTGCAGAACATGACGCTATCCCTGTTCAAAGTTGAAGGCAAAGGAAAGCACATTGTCGTCTATAACCTATTATTCCATGTCACGTTACTACCACAGTGTCCCTGCTGTATATTGCAGAAAGTGCCCCATTCAGCTAAACAGGGATAACACTGTGATACACAGAAGAAGCCAAGGGCAGGCACGTCAGCTTTTTCATCTCCATCTGCTTTATTTTTGCCAGCTCCGCCCACTTTGTTCTATGGTGCTGATGCTCACAGTCGGAAAATTGTTTATACTTATAAACATGTAGCTGACAATGATCATCGTTTACCTTGCTCTGTTCCCCAGCCTTTGCATGACACTCAAAACAATGAATGGCAAATCAATATGAAACTGTGTGGCGCCGATACATAGTTAGTGATAGTGCGCGATGACTCTGAGAAAAAGTGCGTAGCACAAACGGATTTCCATATGACTGTTCGTGTAAAACTATGAACAGGAAAAATACAAGCGAACGTGATTCAAAATTGATGCATGTACACGACACAGAGCACAAAACTAATGTGAGTGTTAGAACATCAAGCACATGTGGCACAGACAGCGCCTACCTCACTGCAGATGCTAAGGTGCAGCAGCACACAGAATCTTGTCAACAAAACATTCACACACAAATAATGGCTACTATTGAGGAAAGAGGGAAGAGCTTTGTCAATCTCCTCCATGTTCGTGGCGGCCTTCAAGAAATCACTTCTACGTGGAGCACAGATGTTGTGAAAGGAAATCCTCACCAGGACCCATCGTGACTGTTGTGTTGTAAAGTTGTGAAGTGGACTATTACTATGTGTGATTGACAGTCCAAGTATCATTTACAAATACATTTAATACCACCATGTGGGATCCATATCACGATGAACGTTTGTATAGGCCAATTGTACAACGTTGTTTCGACATAATTTCGTATATTGCCTCCCTCCCCCCTCCATTTCTCCCCAGCCCCCACCCCTACCTCGTTCCCCAATCCCATTCCTCCATAGTCCGTTTTTGTGAATGGGCCTTAAGAAACTAAACCACATTAAACTAATTCGCATTCGTACTCGTACTCTCTCTGTCTCTGTCTCCTGTCTGTCTTCTGTCTGTCTGTCTGTCTGTCTGTCTCTCTCTCTCTCTCTCTCTCTCTCTCTCTCTCTCTCTCTCTCTCCCTCCCCCTCTCTCTCTCTCTCTCTCTTAAAAGTTACAAATTGGAAACGTATATGAATTAATATCTAAGTACCCAAATAAATACCTTGATGAATAAACAAATAAATAAGAGATGAATAAATTTCAGAAAAATGAATATGTAAATAAAAAGATAAATAAATGAATAAATAAATGAGAAAATAAGGAAAGGAAGTTTTAATATATCATGAAGATTTCAGAAGATGATTAAAACTTCATTGAGGATAACAGAGACGTTGTGACAATTATACCACTAGAGCCTATGATGAAAACAAAAGTGAGAAAGGAAGAAAGGATAAGAAACAAAAAAATCGAGAGAGATAAACAAAATGAAAAACAAAACCCCAAAGTCTGCCCGGTGGGTAACTGAAAAAAGTAACTGTTTGATTACTTAATTAGTTAGTTAGTTAGTTCTTAGTCAGTCAGTCGGGCAGTTACTTAGTTAGTTAGTTATTAGTATTAGTTAGTTAGTTAGTTTAGTTAGTTAGTTAAGTTAGTTAGTTATAGTTAGTTAGTTAGTTAGTTAGTAGTAGTTAGCTAGTTAGTTAGTTAAGTATTTAGTTGGTAAGTTATTTAGGTAGGTAGTTAGTGAGACAGACAGACAGACAGATAGAGAGAGAGAGAGACAGAGAGACAGACAGAGACTGAAACACAGAATCTCGGAGACAGACAGGGAATCAAGCTGTAAAGTTCACAGTGTGTGTCTTAGATGATGCCTAAGTGGGAAAACATTTTTAGTTTTGTTGTCCTTGGAAGGCATGTAAGCCATTTTTGTTGAATAGTGTTGTAATACAGATAAACTGCCGCTCCTCGGTGTATAATGGTTAGTATCCCCGCCTGTCATGCAGCAGATAGGTTCAATTCCCTGCTGGAGATATTTTTTTCTCCAACATCTTTTAACATAGTCATTTTAGAGTATGCTCTCTTTTTCATTTTTCTCTAATAACTGTTATATATTTCTCTATACATGTGTGCAACAAAAAAACGTTTCTCGTCATAGGACGACATTTTCATGTTCTAAGTCACCTCAAATGACACCATTACAAACGAAATCTGCCACATGCTATCAAGCCTCCCTTTCCATTTCTGTCATTTATTTACTTTTGTATTTCTTGCATTCTTGATCTATTCAATCATTTCTTACTTTATCATTTCTGTCCGACTTTGTTTTCATTTTGTCCGTCGTTTGTTCGTTCTTTTTCTTTCTTTCCTTTCCTTGCCTTTTTTCCTTGTAGTGTGTTTTTGTAATCATCAACGAATGTCTATGAAAGGGGAGGAGGGTAGACTTGGTGGGAGGGGGGCGGGGGGAGTTCTTCATCGTTTCATTTATGTACCTATCTATTTGTTATGTGATTTTGTACTGATTTCCTTATTTACAAAGATTGAGAGAGTTACTGAGAGAGAGAGAGAGAGAGAGAGAGAGAGAGAGACAGACAGACAGACAGACAGACAGACAGACAGACAGACAGACAGACAGACAGACGAGACAGAATGAGGGTGTGGAGGGCCACACAGAAACAGAGTGAGGCGAGCTCTTTATTATTTGTATTTTGGTAGGCACTAATTCGCATTATGTTCCGTTAGCATAACAGATAACAGCATCCCCGACTCTTGAGTTGGAGACTTTGGTTTGAGTTCCCCCGTGAAAACGTACATTTTCTTTTACATTTACACATTGGATACAGGTTTGGGTTTTGTTTTTCGTTTGTCTTTGTGTCTCTCTTTCTTTTCTTGTCCTTTCTTTCTTCTTTTCTTTTTTTTTTACCTCGAGGGATTATTCTGACAAATGTACATTACTGTCGATTCATAATCATCTCAAAGTATCTTCATGGTACATCAAACTCCCTGTCTTACATTTCGTTCGTATTTCTTTCTTTATCTTCCTCTTTCCATATTTTCTTTCTTGCTTTGTTTCTTTTTTGTAAACTAGTCATTTATTCATTTATTATTTATTTTCTTATACATGTCTGTATATACATATATTTCTTTTTTTTTTACAGATACGAAACATAAAGGGAGAAAGCGTCTGTTTACTGTCTGCAGTCTTGTAGAACGCAAAAAAAAAGAAAAAAATCACTAACTAATTTATCATTAACTAATTAGCTAACTAACTAATAACAGATTAACTACCTTACTAAGTATTTCACTAACTACCTAACTATATGACTGACTGACTAACTAACTAACTAATTCTTTCACATTTTGTTTTTGTCCACATTTTTTTTTTCGCTCTGCCGGATTCGAACCCGCAACTTTTGGATGGGTGGGCGTCTGAAGGCGTGCCTTTTTCAGACGGATGTCTTACCCCACTGCTAAGAGACACCTATTGTACCTTGAGAAATTTCAGCCTTTTCAAGTTCACTTTTGTTCCTCCCAACCAGCAGCTAGTTCAAATATTTAGTTGTTTCCTACACAAGTCTGTTTGTATGCCTGTTGGTAGTCTCCCGTCAACTTTAGAAAGTATGCTGAACTCAGCACTGCAGAACATGACGCTATCCCTGTTCAAAGTTGAAGGCAAAGGAAAGCACATTGTCGTCTATAACCTATTATTCCATGTCACGTTACTACCACAGTGTCCCTGCTGTATATTGCAGAAAGTGCCCCATTCAGCTAAACAGGGATAACACTGTGATACACAGAAGAAGCCAAGGGCAGGCACGTCAGCTTTTTCATCTCCATCTGCTTTATTTTTGCCAGCTCCGCCCACTTTGTTCTATGGTGCTGATGCTCACAGTCGGAAAATTGTTTATACTTATAAACATGTAGCTGACAATGATCATCGTTTACCTTGCTCTGTTCCCCAGCCTTTGCATGACACTCAAAACAATGAATGGCAAATCAATATGAAACTGTGTGGCGCGATACATAGTTAGTGATAGTGCGCGATGACTCTGAGAAAAAGTGCGTAGCACAAACGGATTTCCATATGACTGTTCGTGAAAAATAAACTATGAACAGGAAAAACTACAAGCGAACGTGATTCAAAATTGATGCATGTACACGACACAGAGCACAAAACTAATGTGAGTGTTAGAACATCAAGCACATGTGGCACAGACAGCGCCTACCTCACTGCAGATGCTAAGGTGCAGCAGCACACAGAATCTTGTCAACAAAACATTCACACACAAATAATGGCTACTATTGAGGAAAGAGGGAAGAGCTTTGTCAATCTCCTCCATGTTCGTGGCGGCCTTCAAGAATCACTTCTACGTGGAGCACAGATGTTGTGAAAGGAAATCCTCACCAGGACCCATCGTGACTGTTGTGTTGTAAAGTTGTGAAGTGGACTATTACTATGTGTGATTGACAGTCCAAGTATCATTTACAAATACATTTAATACCACCATGTGGGATCCATATCACGATGAACGTTTGTATAGGCCAATTGTACAACGTTGTTTCGACATAAGTTTCGTATATTGCCTCCCTCCCCCCTCCATTTCTCCCCAGCCCCCACCCCTACCTCGTTCCCCAATCCCATTCCTCCATAGTCCGTTTTTGTGAATGGGCCTTAAGAAACTAAACCACATTAAACTATTCGCATTCGTACTCTTACTCTCTCTGTCTCTGTCTCTGTCTGTCTATCTGTCTGTCTGTCTGTCTGTCTTCTCTCTCTCTCTCTCTCTCTCTCTCTCTCCTCTCTCTCCTCTCCTCTCTCCTCTCTCTCTCTCTCTCTCTTAAAAGTTACAAATTGGAAACGTATATGAATTAATATCTAAGTACCCAAATAAATACCTTGATGAATAAACAAATAAATAAGAGATGAATAAATTTCAGAAAAATGAATATGTAAATAAAAAGATAAATAAATGAATAAATAAATGAGAAAATAAGGAAAGGAAGTTTAATATATCATGAAGATTTCAGAAGATGATTAAAACTTCATTGAGGATAACAGAGACGTTGTGACAATTATACCACTAGAGCCTATGATGAAAACAAAAGTGAGAAAGGAAGAAAGGATAAGAAACAAAAAAATCGAGAGAGATAAACAAAATGAAAAACAAAACCCCAAAGTCTGCTCGGTGGGTAACTGAAAAAAGTAATTGTTTGATTACTTAATCAGTTAGTTAGTTAGTTCTTAGTCAGTCAGTCGGGCAGTTATTAGTTATTTGTTAGTTAGTTAGTTAGTTAGTTAGTTAGTTAGTTAGTTAGTTAGTTAGTTATTAGTTAGTTAGTAGTTAGTTAGTTAGTAGTAAGTTAGCTAGTAAGTTAGCTAGTTAGTTAGTTTAAGTATTTAGTTGGTAAGTTATTTAGGTAGGTAGTTAGTAAGCAGACAGACAGACAGACAGACAGATAGAGAGAGAGAAGACAGAGAGACAGACAGAAGACTGAAACACAGAATCTCGGAGACAGACAGGGAATCAAGCTGTAAAGTTCACAGGTGTGTTCTTAGATGATGCCTAAGTGGGAAAACATTTTTAGTTTTGTTGTCCTTGGAAGCATGTAAGCCATTTTTGTTGAATAGTGTTGTAATACAGATAAACTGCCGCTCCTCGGTGGTATAATGGTTAGTATCCCCGCCTGTCATGCAGCAGATAGGTTCAATTCCCTGCTGGAGATATTTTTTTCTCCAACATCTTTTAACATAGTCATTTTAGAGTATGCTCTCTTTTTCATTTTTCTCTAATAACTGTTATATATTTCTCTATACATGTGTGCAACAAAAAAACGTTTCTCGTCATAGGACGACATTTTCATGTTCTAAGTCACCTCAAATGACACCATTACAAACGAAATCTGCCACATGCTATCAAGCCTCCCTTTCCATTTCTGTCATTTATTTACTTTTGTATTTCTTGCATTCTTGATCTATTCAATCATTTCTTACTTTATCATTTCTGTCCGACTTTGTTTTCATTTTGTCCGTCGTTTGTTCGTTCTTTTTCTTTCTTTCCTTTCCTTGCCTTTTTTCCTTGTAGTGTGTTTTTGTAATCATCAACGAATGTCTATGAAAGGGGAGGAGGGGTAGACTTGGTGGGAGGGGGGCGGGGGGAGTTCTTCATCGTTTCATTTATGTACCTATCTATTTGTTATGTGATTTTGTACTGATTTCCTTATTTACAAAGATTGAGAGAGTTACTGAGAGAGAGAGAGAGAGAGAGAGAGAGAGAGAGACAGACGAGACAGACAGACAGACAGACAGACAGACAGACAGACAGACAGACAGACAGACAGAATGAGGGTGTGGGAGGGCCACACAGAAACAGAGTGAGGCGAGCTCTTTATTATTTGTATTTTGGTAGGCACTAATTCGCATTATGTTCCGTTAGCATAACAGATAACAGCATCCCCGACTCTTGAGTTGGAGACTTTGGTTTGAGTTCCCCCTGAAAACGTACATTTTCTTTTACATTTACACATTGGATACAGTTTGGGTTTTGTTTTTCGTTTGTCTTTGTGTCTCTCTTTCTTTTCTTGTCCTTTCTTTCTTCTTTTCTTTTTTTTTTACCTCGAGGGATTATTCTGACAAATGTACATTACTGTCGATTCATAATCATCTCAAAGTATCTTCATGGTACATCAAACTCCCTGTCTTACATTTCCTTCGTATTTCTTTCTTTATCTTCCTCTTTCCATATTTTCTTTCTTGCTTTGTTTCTTTTTTGTAAACTAGTCATTTATTCATTTATTATTTATTTTCTTATACATGTCTGTATATACATATATTTCTTTTTTTTTTACAGATACGAAACATAAAGGGAGAAAGCGTCTGTTTACTGTCTGCAGTCTTGTAGAACGCAAAAAAAAAGAAAAAAATCACTAACTAATTTATCATTAACTAATTAGCTAACTAACTAACTAACAGATTAACTACCTTACTAAGTATTTCACTAACTACCTAACTATATGACTGACTGACTAACTAACTAACTAATTCTTTCACATTTTGTTTTTGTCCACATTTTTTTTTTCGCTCTGCCGGATTCGAACCCGCAACTTTTGGATGGGTGGGCGTCTGAAGGCGTGCCTTTTTCAGACGGATGTCTTACCCCACTGCTAAGAGACACCTATTGTACCTTGAGAAATTTCAGCCTTTTAAGTTCACTTTTGTTCCTCCCCAACCAGCAGCTAGTTCAAATATTTAGTTGTTTCCTACACAAGTCTGTTTGTATGCCTGTTGGTAGTCTCCCGTCAACTTTAGAAAGTATGCTGAACTCAGCACTGCAGAACATGACGCTATCCCTGTTCAAAGTTGAAGGCAAAGGAAAGCACATTGTCGTCTATAACCTATTATTCCATGTCACGTTACTACCACAGTGTCCCTGCTGTATATTGCAGAAAGTGCCCCATTCAGCTAAACAGGGATAACACTGTGATACACAGAAGAAGCCAAGGGCAGGCACGTCAGCTTTTTCATCTCCATCTGCTTTATTTTTGCCAGCTCCGCCCACTTTGTTCTATGGTGCTGATGCTCACAGTCGGAAAATTGTTTATACTTATAAACATGTAGCTGACAATGATCATCGTTTACCTTGCTCTGTTCCCCAGCCTTTGCATGACACTCAAAACAATGAATGGCAAATCAATATGAAACTGTGTGGCGCCGATACATAGTTAGTGATAGTGCGCGATGACTCTGAGAAAAAGTGCGTAGCACAAACGGATTTCCATATGACTGTTCGTGTAAATAACTATGAACAGGAAAAACTACAAGCGAACGTGATTCAAAATTGATGCATGTACACGACACAGAGCACAAAACTAATGTGAGTGTTAGAACATCAAGCACATGTGGCACAGACAGCGCCTACCTCACTGCAGATGCTAAGGTGCAGCAGCACACAGAATCTTGTCAACAAAACATTCACACACAAATAATGGCTACTATTGAGGAAAGAGGGAAGAGCTTTGTCAATCTCCTCCATGTTCGTGGCAGGTTCAAGAATCACTTCTACGTGGAGCACAGATGTTGTGAAAGGAAATCCTCACCAGGACCCATCGTGACTGTTGTGTTGTAAAGTTGTGAAGTGGACTATTACTATGTGTGATTGACAGTCCAAGTATCATTTACAAATACATTTAATACCACCATGTGGGATCCATATCACGATGAACGTTTGTATAGGCCAATTGTACAACGTTGTTTCGACATAATTTCGTATATTGCCTCCCTCCCCCCTCCATTTCTCCCCAGCCCCCACCCCTACCTCGTTCCCCAATCCCATTCCTCCATAGTCCGTTTTTGTGAATGGGCCTTAAGAAACTAAACCACATTAAACTATTCGCATTCGTACTCTACTCTCTCTGTCTCTGTCTCTGTCTGTCTATCTGTCTGTCTGTCTGTCTGTCTTCTCTCTTCTCTCTCTCTCTTCTCTCTCTCTCTCTCTCTCTCTCTCCCTCCTCCCCTCTCTCTCTCTCTCTTAAAAGTTACAAATTGGAAACGTATATGAATTAATATCTAAGTACCCAAATAAATACCTTGATGAATAAACAAATAAATAAGAGATGAATAAATTTCAGAAAAATGAATATGTAAATAAAAAGATAAATAAATGAATAAATAAATGAGAAAATAAGGAAAGGAAGTTTTAATATATCATGAAGATTTCAGAAGATGATTAAAACTTCATTGAGGATAACAGAGACGTTGTGACAATTATACCACTAGAGCCTATGATGAAAACAAAAGTGAGAAAGGAAGAAAGGATAAGAAACAAAAAAATCAGAGAGAGATAAACAAAATGAAAAACAAAACCCCAAAGTCGCTCGGTGGGTAACTGAAAAAAGTAATGTTTGATTACTTAATCAGTTAGTTAGTTAGTTCTTGTCAGTCAGTCGGGCAGTTATTAGTTAGTTAGTTAGTTAGTTAGTTAGTTTTAGTAGTTAGTTAGTTAGTTAGTTAGTTAGTTAGTTAGTTAGTTAGTTAGTTAGTTAGTTTATTATTCTAATTTTTTATCCTTCTCAAAAATCTTATGGCTTATAAAACCCCAATTGCTTAATTTTGGTTCTTATTTCTTTTCTTTATTTTCCTATTTCCTTTTTCTTTTTGATTTTGTACTCTATTCAAATTTATTTATTTTTTATATTGTATGTTATAACATTTTTTTTTCCATTTTTTTAAAAAAGCAATTAAAAATTAGACCCAGAAAAAAAAGAACCTTTATCTTGTATTTGGTAAGCCAAAAAATCAAAAAAAAAAAAACCCCTTTTTCTCAAAACAACAAAAAACCCGAAATAACTATTTAACAAACTAATATCTTACTACTAACAACTAACTTTTGTTCTCTTAATAATAAAACTTTAACTGTTTTCCATTGTTTTTTTCCTTTTTTTCTTTGCACGAGGGGGACCAAACCCCGCAGCTTTTGGTGGGGGGGGCGTTAAAGGGTGTTTTTTCAGAGGAGTCTTACCCACTGCAAACGACCCCACTAACATTAAGAAATTTATGCCTTATGAAGCCCTTTTTGTTCCTCCCAACAGCGCAGTTCAAATATCAGTTTTTTCCCTCCCCAATGTCTGTTCGATGCCTTTTAGGAGCCCTGGAAATTTTAAAAAGTAGCTGAATCACATGTAGAACATGACGCTTCGCATCAATACTAAGGCCCAAGGAAACCTTGTCGTCGCCCTGAGGACCCAATAGTTACTTATCTCGATTATTCCCTATCCGTTCCTACCACAGCGCCCTGCTGTCATCGCAGAAAGAGCCCCCTCCAGCTAAACAGGGATGACACTGTGAAACACAGAAGATCCCAAAGGGTTGGCTAGGCAGCCTTTCATTCCATCGGGTTTAGAGAACTATAAAATAGACATTCTGGCTCACCCACCTCGCCAGCCCCAACCGGCTGAAAGCCGGTTTCGCTGTTTTGCTCCCGCCGGCTTACCCAGAATGCCTATTTTAATAGTTCTCTAATAGTAAACACTTTACAAACATACATAATGTGTGGGTTATCTGTTTTTAACACTAATTTAGAAACTTTTGAACTTAATTTTTTGCTTAATCCTTCGTTTTTCTTGATCAAATAACATCATCATCAAAATGTAAAATAAATTTTTGCAAAACTCTTCACATCTGGCCGCATTACTGATCACCCCTGGATCTCACTTGGACCCTATGGCGCCCTAGGGCCCCAAGCCAGACCCAGAGGGTCACATATAACACGCCAGATGTGAAGGGTTTTGAGAATATGCCCCAACAGTATATACTTTTATACTTGTTTGCCTGCTTTTTATTTGTCTATTTTGGGCAATCCCTCACCCCCTTTTTAGTACCCTTCCAGATTTGGGTTTACGGGCGTTTATAGCCGCGCCAGTGACCAGAACACAACAATGTGTTTACGGGCGTTTATAGCCGCGCCAGTGACCCCGAAACGAAACACGAAAAGGGAGAGTCACTAGAGGGCAGGGAAAGGGCAAATTTAACTTTTCAATGCATGACAACCAAGTTTTTTAAAACTACTGCGGCAAATCCCAAAGTTGTTAACTTAAGATTTATATATATACTGTACACAAACAAACGCTTACAATTAACATGGTGTCTACTTTCTAGAGTAAAGTTGTTTTATTTGCCTAGAGTAAAGTTGTTTTTAAAGTTGTTAAAACAACACCAAAAGCTAAATAACAAAGTGCATCTTACCTTACTTTTTAGTCACTACTTTTTAATAAATATTTGTTTAAATGCTTTTAGATTTAAATAAAAAATGCTGCTTTTAATACATAAAATTGGGAAAAGTTAAATTTTGAGGTGGGAATTTAGCCGCCTAAATTTATTTCAATGACGTCTAACGCCTGTACTAAACGACGCCGGTGGGGAATTTAGCCGGCTAAATTTATACAATGCTGCGTGGCGGCCTGGGCCCCTTTTGTGTAACTTGACACGAACCCGGAAACAGTGCGGCGCTTCGACTCGGCTATTGTGCAGTTGAGTAAGCATGGCCAGACATGTCTGGCCTAGATACTACATAAAGGCCGAAGTGAAGAGGAGTTGTCTCCCCCGGGAAAAGAATGTAACAATTAATTGTGAAAAAAATCGTCCTTAAGTCGTTCTAGGTTTTTATTCAAGTCGGCATCACGTTTTTATTCAGTTCTTATTTAAGTTCTTAACAAGTTTTTATTCAAGTTTTAACAAGTCAACATCAAGTTTTTAACAAACACATCAGTTCTTATTCAAGTACTTATTCAAGTACTTATTAATTCAAACAAGTCGTCAAACAAGTCCGTCATTAAATTCTTATCAAGTCGCATTAAGTTCTTATCAAGTCGTCTTAAGTTTTTTTAAGTTTCTTATTTAAGTTTTAATTTAAGTCATCATCAAGTCGTTATCAAATTCTATTCAAGTCATTTTATAATTATTTATTAAGTTCTTGAAAATATTCCATCTGAAATGGATCAAAATGATCTTTTGTTGTTGGCAGTTTTAGCATGCTTTTTTGTTCGGCTTCTGTAATTAGTGGCTGAGATTTTTTGGACTGCTTTGGTTTGCTGGCGTTGTTTATATATTTTATAACCGTAATAACCACCCCCAGCCGCAATGAGCCAAAATGGCCAAATGTTTAAATTCAATAATTCCATGACGATTTGGTGTTGTAGGTCTGAATCAACTTGTGTATTTACAGCTGGCATTGAAACAACTGTGGCGTTGGCGGTGTTAGTTTTCATTTGAGTTATATTCTGTGTTGCAACATTAATTTTTTTGTTTGTTCCACTCTGCTAATTTTTTCCTGCGCAACACGCCAGGTGAGGGCTTTTTATGGTCACTTTCTCCACTGATTCAATGTTTTCTGATCTTGATTTCGGGCTCGGTCATTTTGAAGGGAAACAAAACTTATGATTAAAAGTAATTAATCCATGATTAATGGCGATAACAATGTTCCAAATCTGTAATATAGATCACATCCTAGAGACTTAATGACTTTGTTTAAACGGGATCCCTGTGTAAATACATACATAAAACCTTGTTCAGAATAATGGGAGCAAATCAAACTTAAAGTTTAGTGTACAACCAAAGAACCGTTTGCCCAACACTTTTTACCATTCTTGACCCCGTTGCGCTTCATACCTGTTGTGATACTTTACAATGTCTTGGGCGACATCTGTTGAATCTGTTCTATGCTGAATTCATTTCCAAGGACTGTTTTGTTTTTCCACACGCCGCCAAAGAATACAGCCTTTCTTTTGGGCATAATAGCTGGCATCAACTTGATCATTGTAAGTTCAGGAAGTAAATCATCGCAGTTCATGTTTTTTTAAATTTGAATAAATATTTTTTTAAATTTTTTAAAAATGACCCACCGAAAAAATTTTACTACCTTGTATACCATTCTGCTGTTATTGGAGGCCTAAGTGTGGGATACCAATCCCTTGGTAAAAGCTTGTTAAGAATAAACCAGCAGATCTTGGCAAACTAGACTTTGAAGACTCAGCAAAGCTGTTTGGGCTGTTATTACAGCTTCATTTGCTACGAAAGATTTTCTAGTTAAGCAAGGAATAATTCCAGACAGTATCAAAATGTAAAATTAAAAAAATACATTTAAAAAAATGGCTTCATCGTAATAAAGATTGGTGGGCGCTGTGGTTAATGCGCTTGCTTTTAGCGAAGAAATTACGCATTTAGTAAACTACGGGATGACGGGAGAGAAAAAGACAAACAAAGCTATGGAGCAACTAGCCGCAGCACAAGCGCTATGAAAAGCAAGAATTGGGGCAGTAGATTTTATTAACGATGAATGAAAAAACAGGACATGCAGCTTACACATTTAAAGATGTGATCAAGCAATAAAAAATATTATCTGTAAAAGGCAAGCCAAATCGAGACATTGCCTCACCAAAAATTTGCGATTTTTATCAAACCATCAGAAAAAAAAAGATGCAGAAATATTGTTTATTGCTTTGGCATGACCGTTGTGTATTTTGTTTTCACATAATATTGGTGAATAAAAAGAACAAAATCTATTATTCGCCAAAAGGAATATTGGAAGGGATACAGCAATTAAAAAGCAAAGCCAAGCGCTGGAGTCAGTGAAAAAAACAGCAAAGGAATGGATATTAAACAAGCGATTGGCAAATTTATCTACCGCGCCTAAACCAATTAAGAGACCACCATTGTGAATATAACTGCAAACGACACCCATCAAAAGGATCTTCTATATTACCCCATGATACGAATAGACGAAAAGATTTAAGTACGCACTACAGTCATTGACATTAAACTTCAAGATACAAAGAGCGGAACCATTAACACCCAAAAGAGATGCTTCTGCTGTTGCTGTTGCTAAAACAACTGATATATCAACGGGGGACCCTTAACTTATCCCCGCATGATTCAAGTCGATGATGGAAAGAATTTTAAAAGGGCAGTGAATCAATTATGTAAAACATAGAGTTACCATTAAAAGAGGCATTCCGGGGGGTTCACAGATCACAGGGTTTGGTTGAAAAATTTAACAAACAGTATCTGAAAGACTTTTCCTACCAGTATCACAGAGAGTTTATTGACAATTCCCAACAAAAGAATGGGTTAGAAGCGCCCCAGTTTGCGTGCAATGAATAATGAGAATTTAAAGGCTAAAACCAGTACAAGCAAACAGAAAACAAACAATAAATGTTGTTGAAGGAGGTCTTCAACAAGCAAACTATTACCAAATTTTGGTTTGAAAGTGAGATACCTTTATTTGCCGGGAGAAGCGGAAGGGGACACCGCAACAGGGCAACAGATCCAGTTTGGGGGTGTTGATCCATATGAGATAAAAAAAATTGTGAAAATGAATCCGCCCCTGTATTATTTACGAGAAACTGACACAAAAAAACGACCAGCCCCCGAAGATCTTTTGGAAGGAAAGACTGGCGATATCCCTCCAGACACAGTTCCAGTCGCTTAATTATTTTTTAATTTAAATTAAAATGGCGGCAAGAATGGAAAAGGAAGAATCCTTACGTAAAATGGCACTGGAAGCAAGAATGGTGAAGGAAGAGTCCCTTTGAAATAAGCGAAAATATTTGATTATAATCTTTTTTATTAGACTAATATTTAAGAAGATTGATCATGCCATGCTAGAAAAAACCTCAAATTTTGATTGGGAGCAAGTTAAAAAAAAGAAAAAAATTCGAGGCATTTAGCAGTAATGGATAATAATTTGGTTGAATGGGTGATGATATAGTAAGCTTAACGAACTGTTTTAATTACCAAAATTTGGTTTAAAGGGAACTCAAAGGGAAAGGCAGAAAGACAAGGAAAAAGTCTTTAAAATTAATGCAGATTTTTTTGAGTTCAGTATTCAAAAGAGTATTTGAGAAGATTGACAACTTGGCAACCCCGGCAATCGCTTTAAACCCCAAAGTTTTTTTTGTTTTAGGGAAAACAGAAAATTGTAAAAGAAAAAAAAAAATTTAAAGCACATCTAGCTTTAATAAATAAATTTTAAATTTTTGCAATTTGATGATGATAAAATTAACGTCGTTGCGAAAATTAAGCCCTAGATTAACCCTATTCCCCAAAGGCCAATTGCTTAAAATTGGTTTAACAAATTCTTTTTGTGTTAGTGGGGCAGAGCCCTTTTGTTACAAGTTTTTAATCCAATGCAGAAAAGGCGCTTGTAATGTCTGTAAAAGTTTTATTCAAAAAGTTCTTTGTAATTGTCTTTATATGTTTGACTGCAAACCCTTGCATATTCCCCTTTGTTTTTTTAACACTTTTTTGGCTTAAAAGCTGTACATTTTTCCCCCTCAACCAAAAAAACCCTTGACACCCTCCAGTAATTCACCTTCATTTCCCAAAAACCTTTTTATTAAAACTAATGCAATGTTTTGGGAATCGATGTTCGCCTCCAGCAGCCTTTTGTACTTCAATCCTGTTTTTTAAAAAATCCAGTAGGGATGTCGTTACAAAGGAATTTGTACTGGACAGAACTTGGGACCCCGGGTCAGGGTTTAAAGTAGTTAAAAAGAAATTCTAACCCCAAAGTTTCGAAAGCTTAAAACAAAAACCCAAAAAAAAAGGGTTTTCCCAATTGTTTCTTTTTTTCCTATTACCCAAAAAGGACATGAAATCTTCTGAATTGAAAAAATATTTTTGAAGTAATTTAAATTGAACATTTTCTCTGTACCCAACTAACATCTTTTTGCTTTCGGATTTTCCCTAGTCTTTAAAAGCTGTTGTTCATCAATTGAAAAAGTCTTTTTTGAAGCTTGCGGATTTAGTTTTGGATAGTGTTCTTCTTTATTTTGGGGGTTTTATAATGTTCTTTATCAAAAGCAAATTTTAATAACAGCTTCAAATTTTAAAACCCTGTTTTAAAAAAAAAATTTTAAGAAGCTTTGACAGAATAATTTTTTTTGTCACGAAGTTAGGGACGTTTAGGGGGTTCTTCTTGCCTCTTTAGACTTCTGCCCCAAGGATAGTCATTAGGTAATCAGAAGTTCATTTTAAATTTTAAATCAATTTTAGATGGACCCCTTTTCGTCCTTCTGGTAGGTAGCCAGTGTCCTAAACTCCCCATCAGGTGATTGCATAGAGTCATAAAAAGATTAAATTATTTAAAGTGAAACACATGTACTTTTCAGTAAAAGACTGCCGCAATGCATGTCAGCAGCCCCATATAAACCCCCCCTAAAGGCTCTATTTACTGCTTGCATTATAATGTGAGAAGTCTGTAACCTCGCAAGTTGTGAAAGAATATAGGAAGTCACCAAGTCCTAGGATCAAACTTTAGTTGAAGATTGCAATTGTTTATGCGCTGCTCCTCTAAACTTTCCGCTAATGAGATCATGGTCACTTACTGTTGGATTTAAACTTTAGGTGTTTTGGGGGGGGGGGGGTTTTTTGGGGGGGGTTTTTAAAAATTTTTTGGGGGGAAAAACCCAAAAAAAAATTTTCCCCCCAACCCTTTTTCCTTAAATTAAAAAATTTTTCCCTTTTTTTCCCTATTTTCCCAAAAATTTTTTTTTTGGGGGGGGGGGGGTTTTCCTTCCAAAAATTTTTTTTTTTTTTAAAAGGGGGGAAAAAATTTTTTAATTTTTTTAAGAAAGGGCCAAACCCCCCAAAAAAATTTTAAAAAAAAAATTTTTTTTCGGCCTTTTTTTTTTTTTAATTTCCCCGGGGGGGCCCCCCCAAAAATTTAAAAATTTTTGGTTTTTTTTAAAAACCCAAAATTTTTTTTTGGGGGGTTTTTTTGATTTTTTTTTTTAAAACCCCGGGGGGGGGGGGAAAAAAAAATTTTTTTTTTGGGGCCAAAAAAATTTTTTTAAAAAGGGGGGGGGTTTTTTTTTTGGGGGAAAAGGATTAAAAAAACCCCCCCTAAAATTTTAAATTTTAAAAAAAATTTTTTTTTTAAACAAGGGGGTTTTGGCCCCCCCAATGGGGGTTTTTTTTTTTAAATTTTTAATCCCTTTTTTTTGGAAAAACCCAAAATCCGGGGGGAAAAAGGGGGCCCGGGTTTTTTTTGTTAAAAATTTTTTTTTTTTTTTAAAAAAAAGGGGGGGGTGGTAAAATTTTTTTTTAAAAAAAAACTTTTAAAAACCCCCAAAAATTTTTAAAACCTTTTTTAATTGGGGGTTTTTTTTTTTTTTTTTAAAAAAAAGGGGTTTTTTTGGGGTTTTTTAAAAAAGTTTTTGGGAAAGGGGTTTGAAAATTTTTTTTAAAAAAAAAAAGGGGCCCCAAAATTTTTTGGGGGAAAAATTTTTTGGGTTTTTTTTAAAATTTTTTAAAGGTTTTAAAAAAAAAAAGGGGAAAAAAATTTTGGGGGAAAAAAGGGAAAAAAATTTTTTTTTTAAAACAAAAAAAACCCCCCAAATTAAACCCCCGGCCCGGGAAAAAAGAAAAAAAAGGGGGAAAAAAAAAAAAAAAAAATTTTTTAAAAAAAAAAATTTTTGGGTTTTTAAAATTTTTTGGGTAAAAGTTTCCCCCCCCCCAAAAAAAAAAAAACCCGGGGGGGGGAAAAAAAAAAAAAAAAAAAGGGGGGGGGGCAAAAATGGAAAAAAACCTTTTAAAATTTTTTAAAAAAATTTTGGGGGGGGAATTTTTCCAAAAATTTTAAAATTTTCCCAAAAAGGAATTTCCCCCTTTTTTTGGGAAATTTTCCCCAAAAAAAAAAAAAAAAAATTTTTTTTTTTTTTAAAATTTTTTTTTTAAAAAAGGGGGATTTAAAAGATTTAAAAAAAAAAAAATTTTAAAAGGGGGGGGCCCCCCTTAAAAAAAATTTTTTTTTTTTAAAATTTTTAAAAGGGGAAAATTTTTTTGGGGGTTTGGAAAAAAAAAAAATTTTCCCCCTTTTTTTTTTTTTAAAAAAAAAAAGGGAAAATTTTTTAAAAAGGGCCCCCTTTTTTTTTCTTTGGGGGGGGGAAAAAAAAAAAAAAGGTTTTTCCCCCCGGGGGGGGGGGGTTTTTAAAAAATTTTTTTTTTAAATTTTAAAAAATTTTGGGGGGTTTTTTTTTTTTTTTTTCCCTTTTTTTTTCTTTTTTTTTAAATTTTTTTAAAAAAAAAAAACCCCGGGTTTTAAAAATTTTTTTTGGGTAAAAAAAAAAAATTTTTTTTTTTTTTTTTAAGGAAAGGTTTTGGGTTTTTTTTTTTTTAAAAAAAATTTTTTTTTGGGGCCTTTTAAAAATTCCCCTTTTTTTTTTTTAAAAAAAAGTTTAAAAAAGGGGCCCAAAATTTTTTGGGGGGGAATTTTTTATTTTTGAAGGGAAAAAAAAATTTTTTTTTTTTGGGGGGGAAAAGGTTTTTTTTTTTTGGAAAGGGGGGGGGAAAAAAAGGGGTTAAAAAAACCCCGGGGGGGCCCTTTTTTCCCCCAAAAATTTCCCCCTTTTTTTCCAACGGGGCTTTTTTAAAATAAAAGGGATTTAAAAACCAAATTTTTGGGGGAAAAATTTTTGAAACCCCCCAAAATTTTTTGGGCCCAAAGGGGGAAAAAAAATTTTTTTTTTAAAAAAACCCCTTTT
>JAMYXO010007543.1:0-11987 GCA_033310375.1 Conus canariensis
GTCCCGAGGCCCCTTTTCATGAAAACAGCGGGCCACCTTTCAAAGGCACTAAGGGGTTCCCACGGGGTTTTAAAAACATGGGAGGGTCCTACTTTTATACACTATGGTCCACAGTCATTTAAAAACTAGGGTTCCCCCGGGGCCTTTCAGACATCAGCTTCCGGACGGTTTTTCCCAACAGGAGGGTGCCCACTGTCTAATGACACTAGCTTCCCGGAACTTTTCCCAAAATTTTAGCTGTCCGGGGCTTTTCTTCTAGCCCGGCCGGGGCTTTTCACGACTTGGGAAACCCGTCCCCACTTTTATTAAAAGAAGCGTCCGGAGCTTTTTATTCCTCACTGTCCGGAGTTTTTCATTTACATCGGAAAACTGTCCGACTGTTTTTTGACTCTAAAATTTCCAAACTTTTTAATTTACTTTAAAAACTGTCCGGGCTTTTTAAAAAAAATTAGGGGTTCCCCGCTGTTCATGGGCTTTTGGGGGTCCGGTTTCATACATCTTTGGCTTTTCCGGGGGCTTTTTAACAACCCCCAACTGTTTCCAAATTTTTCATACATCAAGGGTGCCCGGGAAAATTTTTCCCACTCTGGGGGTGCCCGGGGTTTTCTGGCCCCGAAGCTTCCGACTTTTTCCCTTTACACTAATGTCCATCGTTTCCTTTTATTAGGCTGTCCAGCTGGTTTTATACTTTTAAAAATTCCGACTTTTCCAAAATCAGGGTGGCCAAACCTTTTATGACAACTGGCCGTCCGGATTCTTTTCCCGGGCGAAGGATTCTTAGCTGGTTTCATAAATCCAGCTTCCCTTTTTCATACATTAGGTGTCCCGAGGGGTTTCATGACATTAGTGTCCAGCGGTTTCCCCTGGAAATTTGGGGTTCCCTTTCAGGGCATCAACTTCCAAACTGTTCATAAAAACTAGGGTTCCGGGGCTTTTCAAACCCTCGGCTGTCCCGGGGGCGGGGGGCATGACATGAGGTCCCCGACTTTTCAAGAAACTAGGCTTCCGAGCTTTTTAGAATTGAAGGTTGGGCCCCACCCGTTTCAAAGACAACTAAAGGGGTCCCGGGGCTTTTCAAACATCCCAGGTTTTCCCCAGCTTTTCTTACATCTAACTGGCCGAACTTTCATACATCTATTTCCCCGAGCTTTTTTTATAAAACTGCTTTCCCTAATTTTCTTTACTTTTAGCTTCCCGAGCTTTAAAGACATCTAGGTTTTTCCCTAGCTGTTTTTCCCGACAACGCGGGCCCACTTTTTATGGGCAGCAGGGGGGTCCGTGTTTTCATGAAAAGTGGGCTGTTTTGGAAAATCCCTTTTATGACACTAGGCTGGGGCCGACTTTTTTCCAATGGACATTTTAAAAAGGCTGTTCCGGACTTTTCATACATCTACCTTTCCCAGGCCCGGGGCCAACTTGTAGCGGTTTCCCGAAACTGTCCCAATTACATTGGGTGCCAGCTTTCATTTCACTAGCTGCCAAACTTTTCATGACTTTTTCGCCCGGGCCCTTTTTAGACTCAACTGTCCGGGCGTTTTTTGTGACATCGGGAAACTGCCCAAACTGGGTTTTTGGGGCACTAGCGTCTGAGGGGGTTTCCTTTACATTAAAGGCCCTTTCCCACTTTTCCCTGACCCTCGGGGGCTTCCGAGGGGGGGTTTTATTTCAAACAACTGTCCGAGCTTTTTCACGTTCACGCTTTTCCCACTTTTTTTTATACTTAGGGTTCCGGGGCGTTTCCCCAAAATGTTTGCTGTCCCACTTTCTCATACATCGGCATCCGACTTTTTATAATTTTTGGGTGCCACTTTTTATTCCCCTAGGGGTGCCACTTTTTTCCCCGACAACAAGCTTTCCGGGGCTTTTCAAAACAACGGAAGCTTCCGGAACTTTTCATGACATCGAACTGCCCCAGCTTTTTAGACATCAACTGTCCAGCTTTTCGTGAAAATGAACTTTCCGGGGCGGGTTTTTAACTACCTCCGGGCTTTTTACCCCACCCCGAACGGGCCGGAACCCTTTTTATTAAAATCAACTTCCTGAACTTTTTTCCGACTTTTTGGTGTCCGAGCTTTTCATACCCTCTAGGGTGTTTCCCAGCTTTTTAAAACTACTGTCCTAGCTTTTCCCCACAGTAGGTCCCACTTTCTCATGCATCTACTGTCCAAACTTTTCAGGAAATTTTTAGGCTGTCCGGAGCTTTTCATTTCGCTAGGGTTCCGGAAATTTTTAAAAACATGAAGTGTCCAGCTTTTCAAAGAAACTAGGGTGTCCGGAGCTTTTTTATGACATCGAAGGGTTTCCGGGGCGGTTTTATGACATTAGGCTGTCCGGGGGCTTTCATTCATCTACTGGCCGGGGGCTTTTTATGACACTAGCCCTCTGTTTTCCCGACTTTTATTTTTACCCTCGAAGCGTCCCGATCTTTTATAAAGGCGGGCCCACTTTTCATTTAAATCGAACCCGTCCGAGCCCTTTTTATGACAGGGTGCGTCCCGGGGCGTTTTTTTACATCAACTGTCCCAAACTTTTTTATGACATCCCGGGTGTTTTCCACTTTTTTTTATGAAATTTTAGGGGTTTCCCAAACCCTTTTTAACACTAGGGTGTGTACTTTTCATGGGCTTTAAGCTGCCGGGGCTTTTCCCCCAAAAAGAAAATTCCGGAGGTTTTTTTACATCGAAAACTGTCCCACTTTCATACATCAAGCTTTCCCGGGCTTTTTCATAATGAAGCTGGCCGGGGCTGGTTTAGACATCAACTTCCGGGGCTTTTTTGGGCACAAGCTTCCACGGTTTTTATGACACTAGGGTTTAAACCAGGCTCCCCTTTCATTAAAATCAGGGGGCCCCAACTTTTCCAATTTAGGCGTCCCCCACTTTTCAAAATCAACTGTTCGGGATCTTTTTTTTCGGCCTTCTAGGTTTTCCCCGGTCTTTATGCCCCTCAGGGAAGGGAGGGTTTCCTACCTTTCTTAAAATCCCCCGGGGGTTTTCCTTTGACCATGTTTCAACATTTTAGCCCGACTTTTCCTACATTTGGCCCTTTGGGGCTTTTTCAGACATCAACTGTCCCGGGGGGTCCGAACTTTTCCATTTGACATCGAACCCGTCCCGGGAAGCTTGTTTCTAAAATTTCGTCCCCGGGGCTTTTTTGACAAAGGCTGTCCCGAATTTTTTCATGACATCCCAGGCTGGTTTCCCGAGTTTTTTCAGACCCCGGAAAACCGGTTTCCGGGGCTTTTTCCAAACATCAATCCCGGAGCTTTTTTTCCTGATTTTCTAAACGAAATTTCCCGGGGTTTTCTGACTCAAAGGTTTTCCGAGCTTTTCATGCCCTCAGGCCCCCCCGGGGCTTTTTAGCCCTCAATTTTTCCGGGCCCTTTTTTTTAAAATTTTAGCGTCGACCTGGTTTTTTGAACAGGATGTTCCCGACGTTTCATACATCAAGGGTTTTCCGGGGCCTTTTTTAAAAACACTAGGGGTCCGAGCTGTTTCCCCCTGACATTAGGGGAAGGGGCCCAAGGTTCCCCTTTTCATGAAAATCTAGGGTTCCCGGAGGCCCAAGTCCAAAGGGCATCTAAGGGGGTTTCCCACTTTTCATGACATCTAGGCTTCCGGACCTTTTTCCCAAACTGTTGCTGTGCCGAAAATGTTTTTAATACAACTAGGCGGCCGGGTTTTTTTTTTTTACACTGGCGTCCCGGGGTTTTCATTAAAACATCTTAGGCTGTCCCAGCTTTTACAAAGAAGCTTCCACTTTTCATACAAAACGAATCGGTTCCCGGGGGCTTTTAAAAGACACTAGGGTGTCCCCTTTTCATTACATCAAACTGTCCGGGGCTTTTTAAAATCTAGGTTTCCGGGTGTGTTTTTAATTTTTAAGCTTCCGGGGCCCGTTTTTAAGACGAGGTTTCCCACTGTTTTAAACATCTAGGGGGCCCAACTTTTCAGACATCAGGCTGTCCGGAAACTTTTCTTACATCGGGCCCAGCTTTTCAGGGCATTTTTGTGCCCCAAGCGTTTCAAAACATCTAGGCTGGGCCGGGTCCCTTTCAGACTCAAGGGGGGCCCCAATTTTCAAACATCCGGGCCTTGCCGGATTTTTTCTTGAAATTTCTACTTTTTCCCAAACTTTTCATTTGGACTTTAGGGTTTCCGAGCTTTTCATTACCTAGGCCCTTTCCGGGGCTCTTTCATTAAAAACAGGTTTTCCGGACTCTTTCATACATTGGTAAGGAATTTCTGTTTTTCTGTTTTCCCCCTTTTACATCTAGGGTTCCGAAAAAGTTTAAAGACTTTTAGCCTTGGGCCAACTGTTTTCTTGGCAAAATTTTTGGATGCCGGGGCTTTTTTATGTATGAGGGTTTCCGGACTTTAAACCAATTTCATCTGGATGCCGAGCTGTTTCCCTTTTAAAACTAGGCTTTCCACTTTTCATACATCTAGGCTTGTCCCGAGCCGTTTCATGGGCATCTACCCTTCCCAGCTTTTGCTTTACACAGGGGCCGAGTTTTCACAAATTACTGCCCGACTTTTTTTACAACTACCTTCCCCACGTTTTCATACAAACACTTCCCAGCTTTTTTAGACATCAGGGTTTCCCAGCTTGCCATACAACTATTTCCCCACCCTTTTAATTTAAATCCTTTGCCGTCCCCGGTTTCATAATCTGGGCCCCTGTTTCATACACTACCCGTCCCGAGCCCGTTTTAACTCAAAAGGGTCCCGAGGTTTTCATGACATCTAGGTTCCTACTTTCGTGACACCCAGGGTTCCGAGCTTTTTATAATTCTACTGGGCCCGAGCTGTTTCGTGGGCATCTACTTCGTACTTTTTCATGACATCAGCTTTCCCACTTTTTATACAGAAGGGTGGGCCCCCTTTTTTCAGACATCTATCTTCCTTACCCTTTATACACTACCCTTCCCCCATTTTTTTCAACTCTAGGGTTCCAACTGTTTCATACATGACCCGTCCACGTTTATGAAAATCTAAGGGTGTCCGAGCTCTTTTTATGAAACAGGGAATCCAGCTGTTTCATGACATCTAGGCCCTTTTCCCAGCTTTTCATGCCAACTAGGGTTCCCGGGGCTTTTCATACATCGAAAGTGGGCCGGACCTTTTTCAAGACATCTAGGCTGTCCGGGGCTGTTTCATACATCAATTCCCCACTTTTCCTTACTTTTTAGGGTTCCGGGGCATTTTATAAATATAGGGTGGCCGGGGGTTTTTTGCATTTCTTTTCCCCAATCTTTTTTACATCTAGGCCCCAACTATTCAACATCTAGGGTTCCGGAAACTCCTTTTTATACACAGGGTTCCCGGGGCCAACTTTTCTTCCCAGCTTTTAAAACCAATCTAAGGGTTCCGGGGCTTTTCATGCTCAGGGTTTTCCGGGCTTTTCATTACATCTAGGCTTCCCCGGGCTTTTTACACACGAAACACCGGGGCTTTTCTGACATCGAAGCTGTCCCAGCCTGTTTCAAAACTTTTGTCTTCGCCCCGTTTTCCTGACATTAGGGTTTTCCCGGGGCTTTTTATACAACGAAGCTGTCCGGGGCTGTTTCAAGAAGCTTTTGGTTTCCGGGGTTTTCAGACAAATCGACCGGTCCCGGGGAAACCCTTTTCATGACATCCCCGGCTGTTTGGTGGGTTTTTTTAAAATTTGGCTTCCCAAACTTTTTCATGACATCTAGGCGTCAGGGGCTTTTATACTCCAGCTTCCGGGGCTTTCAGGTTTTTTCTTTGGGTTTCCCTGACTTTTCAAAATCAAACGTTTCCGGGGCTTTCCTGGGCAGGAAGGGTGTCCCCGGAAATTTTCCTTTACTTGAAAATGTTTCCCGGGGCTTTTCATGAACGCGGAAGCTTTCCCCCCCCGTTTTTTTTTCATCCCAACTGTCCCACCCTTTTTCATGACTTTTAAGGGCCGTCCGGACCCTTTTTAACAAAAAGGTCCGGGTTTTTTTACATCAAACTTCCGAACTTTTTATGACATTAGGTTCCCCGGTGTTTTTGAAATCAAATTCCGGGGCTTTCATTAAAATCTAGCTTCCCGAGCTTTTTTCCCTCCCCCTGTACTTTTTCCCGACTGTTTCATACAATAGCGGGCCAAACTTTTATACTTCAAAAATGCCGACCCTTTTCATACGTTTTAAGGGTGTCCGGGGAACTTTTCACCCCCTTTATCTTGGCCACTTTTCAACACTAGGCCCCTTTTTTCCCAGCCTTTTCATGACATCAACTGTCCGTTCTTTTCATGACATCTAGGTTTTTCCGGGCTTTCCAAAACACTTGGGTGTCCCCGGGGCTTTCATTACACTGGGTTCCCGGGGCTTTTTATACTTTTAAACTGTCCCGGGGCTTTTCAAACAGGAGGGTCCCAGCTTTTCATGACATCAACTGTCCGTCTTTTTTTCAATTGGGGCTTTTTAAGGCTGCCGACGTTTTATGAATTTGGCCGTCCGAAATTTTTTAACATCAAAAGGGGGGCCGGGCCTTTTAAAACATCAGGCGTCCGAAGGGTTTTTTTGACAATTTTTGGGGTTCCCCCCAACTTTTCTACTTTTGAAACGGGCCCCGTTTTTTCCCGACTCTTCTTTTCCCGGGTTTGGGATCAGACTTCAAGGGGGTACTACCCGTTTTCCGACATTAGGCTGTCCGACCTTTTTGTCCTACATTCTTTCCCCAGCTTCCTAGGCCCTTTCCATGACATCAGGCTTCCGACTGTTTTAACATCACCCTTTCCCACTTTTCTGACATTTTGCTTTTCCGGGGCTTTTTCCTAAAATTTTAAGGGCCCACCTTTTCCCTGAGCTCAAAAGGGCCGAAATGGTTTTATGACATCAGGTGTCCGGCTTTTCATTTCTTTTAGCTTTCCGGGGCCTTTCATTTAAAATCAACTGTCCGGAGCTTTTTTTAGACTGAAGGGTGTTCCCACTTTCATGACATCAAATTTCCCGGATCTAGTTTAATGACTTTTAGGGCTTTCCCGGGGCTGTTTCCCTGACACTAGGGGTTCCCCAGCTTTCCAACAAATTGGGCTTTTTTTCCCGAAACTGCCCCAATTTTACATTAGGCTGTCCCGGGGCTTTTCTGACAAATAGGCTTCCCGGGGCTTTTTAGACTCTAGGCTGTTCCCGGAGCCCCTTTTCCCCGACATAAGCGTCCCAAATTTCTGCATCGAAGGGTGTTCCCCAGCTTGTCAGACATCCTTTAGGGTGACTTAAAGCTGTTTTTCCTGACATTGGCTTTTCCCGGGGCTTTCATGACATCGAAGCTTCCCGGGGCTTTTTTTACTAAGCTGCCGGGGTTTTCAGACATCAGTGTCCCCCAGCTTTTCATACTCTAGGGTTCCGGGGGTTTTCCTAAAATTTTGTCCCCAGTTTTCCCTGACATCTAGGCCCTTTAGCTTTTTTATGACCACTTGGTCCCGGTTTTATTTTTTAGGGCCGGAGCTTTTAACACAAGCTTCCACTTTCATGACATCAACTTCCGAGTTTCCTGACATCAAGCTGCCGGAGTTTTTCATGACATCAAGGGGACCTTTTTTGGGCATCAAGGGTTCCGGAGCGTTTCAAACACTACTCCGACTTTCACGACTCAAGTTCCGGAGCTTTCATGACACAAGCTTCCTGCTTTTTCCTGACAGTAGTGTCCACTGTTTTATACATCTACTGTCCGGACTTTTCAGAACTTCGGGCCGAGGTTTTCCCCCACATGGCTGTCCCAGTGTTTTATGCATCAGGGGTCCAGCTTTTCCGACTTTTTGGCGTCCGGGCTTTTCATGAAAGTCTAAGGCTTCCCGGGCTTCAGACAACAAACGTCCCGACTTTTCATACCAGCTTTCCGGGGCTTTTTCCTGACATCGAACTTTCCGACTTTTCGACATAATTGAGTTTTCTGCATCTGGGGTTTCCGGGGGTTTTTTGACATTTGGTTCCCCAGCTTTTTATGACATCGAAGCTGTCCAGTTTTCAAATCAGCGTCCGGATTTTTGACAGAAGGTCCGGGGCTTTTCATGACTCTAGGGTTCCGGGGGGTTTTTTACATTTTGGCTGTCCCAAGCTTTTTATGAATCTAGGGTGTCCAGTTTTATGACATCTAGGGTTCCGACTTTTCAGCTCTAGGGGGTTCCGGGGCTTTTCAACATCAAAACGCCCCACTTTCACATTGGCTGTCCGGGGCTTTTCTGACTCAAACGTCCGGACTTTTCATGACATAAAATGCCGGCTTTTCTGACTCAAAACTTCCCGGGGCTTTCCCGACACACGTCCGGACTTTTCGAACGAAGCTGTCCGAGCTTTTCATGAAATCAGGGTTTTCCGAAATTTTTTAATTTAGGGTTTCCGAGCTTTCCAAATTTGGTGTCCGGAGCTTTCATAACAAACTTTGACTTTTCTGACATTATTTTTCCCCCCCTTCAAACTCTAGGGGGTCCACTTTTCTTACTCTAGGGGTTTTTACTTTTTGACTCAGCTGTCCGACTTTTCAGCTTTGCTGCCGGACTTTCTACCAACTACGTCCGGACTTTTTTTGAACGAAACGTCCGACTGTTTCTAAAAATCTAGGGTGTCCACTTTTTATGACATCTAGCTGTCCATTTTTTTATACATCACTGTCCGACTTTTCATTCATTAACTTCCACTTTTCTGACACTACTTCCACTTTTTTGAATCTACTATCCGGGGCTTTTCAGACACAACGGGCCACTTTTCTGACAC
Organism: Conus canariensis; assembly: GCA_033310375.1. Taxonomy (NCBI): domain Eukaryota; kingdom Metazoa; phylum Mollusca; class Gastropoda; order Neogastropoda; family Conidae; genus Conus; species Conus canariensis. Next base: position 8,723 of record JAMYXO010007543.1, read on the forward strand.
GGGGTTCCCTTTTCAGACACGAAGTGTCCGGACCCCTTTTTAAATCTAGGCTGTCCCCGGGTTTTCTACATTAGGTGTCCCGACTTTTCAGACATCAGGGGTCCGGGGCTTTCATACCTAGGCTGCCACTTTTTTATGCATTCTTTCCGGGGTTTTCTACATTACTTTTTTCAACCAAACCCGAGGTTTTTTAAAATCAGCTTCCCGGGGCTTTTAAAAGAACCCCCTTTTTCCCCCGGCGCCGGGGCTTTTTTACTGAGGGGTTCCCCGACTTTAAGAATTTAGCGTCCACTTTTCAAATCACTTCCGAGCTTTTTTGACATCAAGTTTCGAATTTTCCTCCAGGGGCCCGTTCCGGACTTTTCAGAATAGCGCCGGAGCTTTTCATGACATCTAGGCTTCCACTTTTTCTGACTGAGCTTCCGACTGTTTTGACACTAGGGTTCCCCGCTTTTTTGACCAAATTCCCCTTTTTATACAAGGGTGCCACTTTTTCTGGGGGGATCAAAGGCCCCCCATTTTTTAGACACTCGTCCAGCTTTTCTGAACAGCTTCCGACTTTTTTATGACATTAGGGTGTCCGGGCTTTCAACATCTAGGGGTCCGGGCTTTTTCAGACTCGAGCTGCCGAGTTTTCATGAAATCTAGCTTCCAGTTTTTTCTAAAAGGGCCCGAGCTTTTAGAATTGGTTCCGGGGCTTTTCATGACATCAGGGTGTGGCCTTTCATGCCTAGGGGCCGGACTTTCAAATGAAGGATTTTACTTTTCAGAAATAAGCTCCCCACTTTTTTACATCAAGCTGCCGGGTTTCAGACATTAATGTCCGAGTTTTTCAATTAAGCTTTGAGCTGTTTAAAACATTTGGGTTCCCCCCTTTCAAAAACAGGTCCGACTTTTCATACACAGCTTCCGACTTTTCGACATTAAGCTTCCCGACTGTTTTCATACATCTAGGCGTCCGGGGCTTTTCCGACATTAGTGTCCCGATGTTTTTTTCACATTAGGCTTTCCCACTGTTTCCCGACATTAAAGGGTGTCCCGAGCTTTCATCACTGTCCGAGCTTTTTTTACATGAATCCGACTTTTGACTCTAGGCTTCCGAGTTTTCAGACATCACTGTCCCGGGGGTTTTTATAAACGGCTTCCCCACTTTTCAACAATTACTTTCCGGGCTGTTTTCTACATTGGTTCCAGCTTTTATGACTCACTTCCCGGGGCTTTATGACACTACTGTCCGATTTTTTATCTTTTAGGGTTTTCCACTTTTTTTTGACAGGAAAGTTGGGGGGTGTTTTATAATTAAGGGGGGTCCGGACTTTTCATGACATCAGGGGGCCCGACTTTCATACACAAGCGTCCACTTTTTTAACATCAGGCTTGGGCTTTTTTGACATGGCTTCCCGGGGTTTTCAGACATCAGGGGCCAGCTTTCAGACATTTGCTTTTCCCAGCTTCATGACATCAGGGTGCCTACGGGTTTTCCACAAGGCTTCCACTGTTATGACATTAAAGGGGTTTTTTGGGTTTTGGTTTTTTCCGGAGCTTTTCATACATCAGCTGTCCGACTTTTCATGACCTACGTCCGGCTTTTCAACTCAAGCGTCCGGGGCTTTTTTTGACATGAAGGTTCCCAGTGTTTTTCCCCAAAAAGACTCTGGCGGGAGGCTTTTCCGACAGAGGGTTTCCGGGGTTTTTATGACATCAAGCGTCCGGGGCTTTTTTCATCTAGGCTGCCGGAGCTTTTCAGACTCGAGCGGGCCCCACTTTCATGACCTACTGCCGGCTGTTTTTTAAAATTTGGCTGTCCCGAGCTTTCATACTCTAGCTCCCACTTTTCATGACATTAGGTTCCCCCACTTTTCATGCTTTTAGCTTCCGGGGCTTTTCAGACACGGTGTCCAGCTTTTCAGACATCGAAGCTGTCCGACTTTTCAGACACAAACTCCGGAGCTTTTCATCATCAAGGGGTCCGGACTTTCTGACTTGGCTGTCCGGGGCGTTTCATCATTTGGGTCCGGGGCTTTTTTTAACACAAGGTCCGGAGCTTTTCATGACATCCTTCCGGATTTTCATGACCTAGGGTGTCCCCGGAGCTTTTCATACACTAGGGTCCCCGGGGCTTTCATACATCTAAAATGTCCGACTTTTCATGACATTAGTTCCGAACTGTTTTCATGAATCTAGGTTCCGGAAAAACCCCCCTTTCATGACACTAGGCTGTCCGACTTTTCTACATTAGGTTTCCATTTTCAACATCAGGCTGTCCACTTTCCATGACATCTAGGTTCCCCCACTTTTTATGAATCAGCGTCCGACTTTTTTACTTTGTGTCCCGATGTTTATCATCTAGGGTTCCGGGGCTTTTTTATAAACTACTGTCCGACTTTTCATGACTCAAACGTCCACTTTTCAACATCAACTGTCCGAGCTTTTTTATGACATGAATTTCCACTTTTTCATGACAAGGCTGTCCACTTTTTATGACATCGAAGGTTTGACCGTTTCATGACATCTAGGCTGTCCGGACTTTTTTATTCTCAAATTTTTCCGGACTTTTTCATGACATTAGGTGTCCCGAGCTTTTCAGACATCACGTTTGACTTTTCATGAATCTAGGCTGTCCCGAAATTTTTATGACAAAGGGTGTCCGGGGCTGTTTCATGACACTAGGGTTTAAAAATTTTTATACCTAGGGTGTCCGGGGCTTTTCAACATCTAGGTGTCCCAGCTGTTTCCAAAAATTGACTTTTTTAACCATTCCACTGTTTTTTGACATTAGCTGTCCCGATTTTTCTGACCCTTTTTGGGCAGCTTTTCTTAAAATTTGGGTCCGACTGTTTTTAATCTAGCTTCCACCCTTTTTTATACAACTAGGTGTCCGAGCCCCCCTTGTTTTCATACTTAGGGTTTTGACCGTTTTCATACATTAGTGTCCGACGTTTTTTTACATTTGGGTGTCCGGGGTTTTCAGAATTAGCTGTCCAGCTTTTCATGACATGAGCTGTCCGAGCTTTTCATAAACTAGGGTGTCCGGGGCTTTTCATAAACAAGCTTCCGGGGCTGTTTCATACATTAATGCCCGGGGCTTTTTTATGACATTTGCGTCCGAGCTTTTTATGACATCAAATTCCGGACCTTTTTCAGAATCAGGGTGTCCGGGGCTTTTTTTATTACATCCAGGTGTCCACTTTTCATACATCAGCTGCCGGGGCCTTTTTATACATCGGGGTTCCACTTTTCTACATTGGCGTCCGATTTTTTTTGA
>JAMYXO010007544.1:0-11986 GCA_033310375.1 Conus canariensis
CCCCCCACCCCAACCCCCCACCCCCCCCCCCACCACCCCCCCCCACCCCCCCCCCCCCCACCCCCCCACCCCCCCCCCACCACCCACCCCCCCAACCCCCACCACCCCCCCACCCCACCCACCCCCCCACCCCCCCACCACCCACACACCCAACCCCACCACCCCACCCCAACACCACCCACCCCCCCCACCCACACCCACCACCCCCCCACCCCCCACCACACCCCCCCCCCCCACACCCCCCACCCCCCCACCCCCACCAACACCCCCACACCCCCCCCCCCCACACCACCCACCCCCCCCCCCCACCCCACCCCCACCCACCCCCCCCCACCCCCCCCACCCCCCACCCCCACCCACCCCCCAACACCCCACCACCCCCCCCCCCCCCCCCACCACCCACCCCCCACACACCCCACCACCCACCCCCCCACCCACCCCCACCCCCACCCCACCCCACCCACCCCAACACCCACACCCCCAACCCCCCCCCACCCACCACCCAACCCCAACACCCCCCCCCCACCACCCACCCACCCCCCACCCCCCACCCCACCCCCACCCCCACACCCCCCCACCCCCCCCCCCCCACCCCCCCACCCCACCCCACCCCCCCACCCCCACCCCCCCCACCCCCCCACCCCCCACAACCACCACCCCCACCCCCCCACCCCCACCCCCCCCCCCCACCACCCCCCCACCCACACCCCAACCCACCACCCACCCACCCCCCCAAACCAACACACCCCCCACCCACCCCACCCCCCCCCCACCACCCCCCCCACACCCCACCACACCCAACCCCCCCCCCCCACCCCCCACCCCCACCCCACCACCCCCCCAACCACCCACACCCCCCCCCCCCCCCCCCACCCCACCCCCCACCCCCACACACCCCACCCCCCCACCCCACCCACCCCACCCACCACCCCCCCCCCACCCACCCACACCCCACCCCCCCCCCACCCACCCCCCCCCACACCCCCCCCCCCACCCCACCACACCCCCACCCCCCCCACACCCCCCACCCACCCCCCACCACCCACCCCCCCCCCCACCCCCCACCCACCACCCCCCCCACACCAACCCACCCCACCCACACCCCCCACCACACCCCCCCAACCCCACACCCACCCACCCCCCACAACCACCACAACCACCCACACCACCCCCCACCACCCACCACCCCCCCCCAACCCCCACCCCCACCCCCCACCCACCCCCACCCCCCCCCCACCCCCCACCCACACACCCACCCACCCCCACCCCCCCCCACCCCCACCACCCCCACCACCCCACCCCCCCCACCCACCACCCCAACCCCACCCCACCACCCCCCACCCCCCCCCCACCCCACACCCCCCAACCCCACCCCACCACCACCACCCCAACCCCACCCACCCCCACCACCACCCCCACCCCCCACCCAACCCCCCACCCACAACCACTCACCCACCCACCCCCACCCACCCCCCCCCCCCACACCCACCCCCCACCCCCATCCCACCCCAACCCACCCACCCCACACCCCCCACCCACACACCAAGGTTTTTTTCTTTCGGCTGGTGCCCTTTCTTTAAAAAAATTTTTGGGTTTTCCCAAAATTGGAAACAATTGCCTTAGAGAAAGTTTCCCTTGCCTCAAAGTTTCCCCAAACAAAACCAAAAGGTTTTCGGTTTTAAACTGTCTTTTTGGCCCCCAACCCAAAGCGTGCGTGGTGTGTGTGTTGTGGGTTGTGGGTTTGGGTGTGTGTGGGGTTTTGTGTGTGTTTTTGTGTGGTGGGGTTGGGGGGGAGAGAGAGAGAGAGAAGAGAAAAGTAAAGAAAAAAAAGGGGAGAGGCAGACTGAAAGAAGAGGAAAAAAAATCATTAGGAGAAGCGGTCTAGAAAAGACAGAAAAGAAAAACACAGTAGGGGTAATTTCCCCCAACCATGAAACCCCAGAGAAAAGAGACAAAGGGGAGGAAACAGGACTATCATACAAAAAAAACTTTACCAAAAAACCAAAAACAAAACCCCAAAAAATTTTTAAATTTCAAACCCCAAAAACTGCCCAAAACAATTTAGCCTTTGGAAAAAAAACCCCAAGGGGCTTTTCATTTCAAAGGGTTTTAATTTTTTCCCTTTCCCCCTCACTGGGCCCGGGGGTTGGGAAGGGATCAAAATCCCTGGCTTAAAAATTTAGCAGTAAAAAAACAAGACCTTTTTGGGGGCCCCACAGTACTTTTTTGCCCATGACGACCGGGCCCTTTATGGGAAACCATCCATTCCACCAGGCCCGAAATTTTCCCCCCCTTATTGTCTGGGGCCCCAAGGGGTTACAGCCTTGTCTTTTCCCCAACCGGGGGGGGGCTATTACAAGCAAAAGGGGACAAAAACCATGTCCCAATACTCAAAACATGGGGTTTCCTAAATTCCCCGGCTATTTTTTTTAAATTTTTTTAATTTTTTTTTAAAAGATGTTTTTTTAGTGATGCCAATCCTTGGGGGGCGTGTTTTATCCTTGTTTTGGTTTCCCGTTTTTGAACTATTTTGTTCCCCTTTTTTTTCCATCTTTTGGGGGTCTGGTTTTTGGAAGAAACCCCCCCCCCAAAATTCCCCCCCCCCCCCCCCCCCCCCCCCCCCCCCCCCCCCCCCCCTCTTTCTCCCTCCAACTCCATTTAAACCCTTTTCCATCCCACCAAAACCCCCATCCCAATCCTGGCCCCCTCCCCTCCCCCGTATCTCTCCTCCTCACTCCCTTCCCCCCCCCCCCCCTCCTCCTTCCCCTTCCCCTTCCCTTTTTCCCCCTTTTCTTCATCTTTTTTTTTTCTTCCTTTCCCCTTTTTTATCGGGATTTTTAGCGGGTTCGTTCTTCGGGCAAAAAAGGGGTTTCAAATGTTTACAAACTGGGGGAATCAAAGCAACACGGGAGAACGTGTTTCATCCGTCATAATCATGAACTTTTTAAACCCAAAAAAAATATGCTTTTGACTTTAGTGGGGAGAGAAAAAAAAAAAAAAAGGGCAAAAAGACAGAAATGACCGACCCAAAACAGAGAAACAAGCGGGGAGAAAAAAAGGGGAGGGGAGAGAGACCAGAGAGAAAAGAGAGAGGGAGAGGGGGAGAAAGGGGAAAGGAAGAGAAAGGTTTGGAGGGGAGGGGGAAGGGGGAGAGGAAAAGAAAACAAAAAAACCCGAAAACCAAACAAACCCCCCACACACACACAACACACACACCCCCACCCCACACCCCAAACACCCCACAAACACGAACCCCCAAAACACCAACCCCACACACAACAAAAACCCCCAAAAAACACCCCCAGGACACCCCACCCCAAGGGGGCAAACATACACACAAACCCCACCCCCAAAAACACCCCCAAACCCCCCAAACACACAAACCCCCACAAAAACACCCAAACAAAACCAAAAACACACAAACAAAACACAGATGAAACGAAAAGGGAAACAAACAGGGGGATAGAGGCCCGAAACAATTGAAAAAGAGGGGGAAGAGAGAGGAGGAGAGAAAAGAGAAAAATGAGGGAGGGGGGGGAAGGGGGGAAAAGGAGGCCTTTTAAGAGGGGCAAATAAACTGACCCAAAAGCCCAACCCCCAATTTTTTCATTCCCCAAAAAAGAAAACCCACCAGAATCAATTACCAAAGGAACCCGCTCAAAGTTTTTTTTTTTTTTTTTTTTTTAATAGGGTTTTCCCCTTCAGGTTCCTCAAACTCTAGAGAACCAACCCTCTTTTCCTATGACCCAAGCCAGAAAGGGAAATCCTGCCCCTTGGGCCCAAACGCTTTTACAACCCAAAAAATTTGGGAAACCACACAATACCTCTCTGAAGATCGCCAGCTGCAAAAACCACCCATTTTCCCTAAGCCACACCTCCGTCCCGTTAATCAAAGATACAAGCTTTTTTCCCTTTTGCTGCCCCAAAAATTCCCGGGGAAACCTTTATGGGAAACAGGGGCCCAATCTTTGTAAAAAAAAATATAAAAAAATTTTTTTTTTCCCCCTTAAATTATTACTTTTCCCCGACCGGGTTACATCATAGCACGTTGTTAATTTTTTGCCAGATTTGGGTCCCTAATTTTATCTTAAACGTGTTCATTTATCCAATCCACCCTATTGCTTTGAATTTTCCATCAAGGGTTTTGAGGGTATTGTAATTAAATTTTTTTTAAATTTTTTTTAAAGGACAACCTTTTTTTTTCCCCCCTGCCTCCCCCCCTTTTTACCCCAAACCCTTTTTTTTCCCCCTGACTCTGACGCCTCCGCCTGGGCACAGATTTGATTTCCCAACAATGGGTGATTGGGTTAATCTAAAAGTCAAATTTTTCCGGGGATTTTTGAATGTGGGGAATTTAAAACAAAATTGTTTTTAAAAAAAATTGGTTTGTTCCCGATTGTTTTTTAAAAATTTTTTTTTTTTTTCCCTTTAATAAATGGGCGTAAAACCCGTAAACCAAATTTCTAAATTGGAACAGGGAACCGTGTAAAAAAAAATCAAATGGACCCGAGAGAGGAGAGAAGGGGGAGAGAGAGAGGGAGGGAGGAGAGAGAGTAGAAAAGGGGGAGGAAAGAGGGAGAGAAAAAATGGGGGGGGCCCAAGGGGGGGAAAGAAAATAGAAAGGGGAAGGTGGGGGGGGGGGGGGGGAAAAGGGGAAAAAGGAAAAAGGGAAGGAAAGAAGGGGGGAAAAAGGGGGAAGGTTTTTTGGGGGGAGGAGGGGGGGGGGAAGGGGGGCCGGGGCCCCGGGCCCGGGCCCCGGAACAGGGGGGGCAAGGCCCCCCCCCAGGGAAAAAGCAAAAAGGTAAAAAAGGGGGATTACCGCAAGCCCGACAAGCCCCCCCGCCCGACAAAACCCCCAGACCCCATTGGGGGGAAACCCGAGGGAAAAAGGGGGGCCCCGGGGGGAAACCCAAATGCCCCCTCGGGGGGAAGAAAAACCTTTTTTTCCCGTCCTAAAAAGCCCTTTTTTCCGAAAAAGCCCCAAAAAAAAACCCCAACAAATTATCCCACCCCCACCCCAAATCCAAAAAAACAAAACTCAAAAACCGTAACTGGGGCCAGAACCCCCTTTAGGGACTAGCAGCTTAAAGGGCTTTCCAATCCAGTTCCACATATTTTGGGGTACCCTCCCTTTAGGGGCCCCAGGGGTCAAACCAGAAAATTTAAACTTTTCGCCCTGCCTCACAGGGCCCGAAAGACCTTCTGGACCAAAAACACTTCCCCGGGCGAACAACCCGGGGAGGAAACCCCCCCCCTTCCATCAGCCCATTTTCCCCACTGGCCGTAATTCCCCGCTCCAATTTCCCAGTTTCTAGTCTTTTTTTTCTTTTCCAAAACCAAGTTTAAACACGAGTGTTTTTGGGCGGGACCAAACCCGGGGCGGATTTTTGATGGTCAATTTTTCCCAGACGCAATTTCTGGGAAAATGCTGGGTTTGATTTTAAATTTATGTTTTTAGTTATCTTATTGGTTTTTTTAAATAAACCCGTTTTCCCGCCACACAGGTCCTCTTGGGGAAAGCTGGGGGCGAAATAGTATTTTTCGGTCATTATTTTTATTCTGAGGGGGGACCCCCATTTTCCTTTCCCCAAGCTCTCCCCCATCAACCATTTTCCCTTTCCTGAATCCCAAATTGTGTTGAAATTTTGGGAAAGGGAATTTGGATTTTTTTGGAAGGGAAGCAAAACGTTAATAACCTGAAAAATCCAAAAGGAAAAAAAAAAAAACAAAGAAAAGAAGAGAAAAAAATGTGAAGGAAAAAAAAATGCAACAAACAACAAACAATGGAAGGGAAAACCTTTTTTTAAAGGTTACGGGTTGGGAAAACACCTTTTTTTTTTGGATTAGTGACTCTGAACAAATGGGTTTTAACCAAAAGATCGACAAAAAAGTCTAAACAATGGCAAATGCCTGAGCTAAGCAATTAAACCCAAAAACAGGGGAGGGGAGAGGGGAAAAAGAGAAGAGAGGAGAGGGGAGGAGAGAAAGAGAGAGAGAGAGAGAAAAAGAGAAAAAAAACCCCCAAAACCCCCAAAAAAGAAAACAAAACCCCCAAACCAGGGGAAAGAATCAAGTAAACAAAACCCCGAAACCCTACAAACCGAAGCCCAACGAACAGAAAACCAAAACCCAAAAAAAAAAAAAAAACAAACAATAAACCCGAAACTAATATCCTCTTTTCTGCATAAACCCTTTCCCCCGCTTTGTAAAAAAAAAGTGGGGTCGATCAAAGGATTTTTCCCCCCCTTCTTTTTTAAATCTGAAACCCAAAAAAAAAAAAGCCAATCAGGCCCCACGGGGCCCCAATTTTCCAACACAGCGAGGGGGTTTTTTTTGGGGTTTTTATTTTCCCAAAGTGCGAAGTTTTTCATCAAAAATGGAAAAACCAATTTTTGGAAGTACCGGGGGCCCCATAATTCCCCGGAACCGAGCAAACATTAGTAAAAAGGGGGGCCCCGATATTTTTTTTTTTTTTTTTCGCCTTTTTTTTTGCCAACAACTACCGAACAAGGGGGTCAAAGGGGCCCCCTTTTTGGTTTTTTTAAAATGTGCAAGGAAAATGCGTGCAGATCTCAAATTTATTTCAATTCAGGGTTTATGTCCCCTTTCAGGGCAGCCGGGTTTTCAAGGAACCAAATCAACTGACAAGGAACCCCTTTTGTTTATTAGGGCAACCTGAAAAAAAAAACAACCCATTAACTCAGTCAGGGGCCCTTCAAAACCCCTCCCCCCCTCAACCAAGAAGCAAACTAGTCAGCAACCCCCAATTTTATCCACCAAAATTCAGTAAAAAATTTTCGGGAAAATAAAAAAAAGTTAACCCACCTTTGCCATAGATCAATCAACCCAATCAACCAAAAAGATAGTCAAATTTTAAATTTTTGGGGGGAGGGGAGGGTGGGGGGTTGGAAAATTGTAGTTTTTTCCCCCTTTTAGATGAGAGGAGAAACCCCAGGAATTTTCCCTTACAAAAAGGGGTGGCTTAGCGCAGGGGAAAAATGACCCCCTGGCAAATGAAAGGGGATTTTTCCCTGGGGGGGGAACCCAAAAAACTGCCGACAAAAAAAAAAATTTCTTTTCCAGCTAAACAAGAATACCCCGCAGGGTTTTCCCCCCAAAGAAAAAAAAAGTAGGATGTACCCCTAACCAGAGTTTTTTTTCCCACTAAAAAAAAAACCCTTTAATGATTCGAAAGAAGAGAAACTTGTTGTGGGGGTGGATCTTAACTGCAGTATTTAAGGAAGATAGTTTTTACAAGTTCCGGGGAATAAAAGTAAGGGTGGGGGATATTTCTTTGCCCCCCCCCCCCCCCCCTTTTTTTCCCCTGGTTCCCCTTCCAAAAATTGGGTCTCTCCCACCCGCTTTCCCCAGCCCCCCATTTTCTTTCCTTCCCCTTTTAGTTTTTTAGACTGGGATCGGTCCCGGGGAAATGCCCCCTTCTTCCCCCTTTCCCCCCCCCAACCTTTTCGCCCTCAAATTTTTTTCCTCTCCCTCTATCAACCTTCCAGTCTTTTTTAGCAGTGTGTCCCCCTCCAGCAAAAATCCCGTTTAGGGAGTGTGGGGCTCTCCCCCAATTTTTCTTTTTAAGCAAAGGGGGTTCCCTCCAGCATTTCCATCCATTTTTTTTCATATTTTTTTTTTTCTTTTACTATTCCCCTATACAATGGAAGGAAAAACTGGTTTTTAAATGTCATGGGCAAAATGGGTAATGGCCAAAAGGTTCCATTAAAAAAAAACAACCCTTTTAACGATGTTTAGGAAAAAACAAACAAACAAACCAAAAAACAAAACAAAAAAAAACCCAAAGGGGAGGGGTGGAAAAGCAGGGGGGAAAATTGGGCAGGTGTGTACCAAAGGGGAAACGATGGTTTTTTTTTAAAAAGGGGGTCATTTGAAAGGGAATCTGAAGTACAATTAAAAGAAATTTTTTCAAAGGAAATTTGGGGAAAGATAAGCCGGAATTTTGTAATAAATCCAAAGGGGCACGAATCCCGAAAGTCAAAAAAAAATCAGTTTTTCCACGGCCCCTTTTGGGTTTGGGGGGAAATTTTCTTTTTTGAATTATATTTTCTCCTCCCCCCTTTTAAAACAGAAATCCTCACCCCTCTCTTTTTTTTTTTCTCTGTCTCTTGTTCTCTTGCCCTCTCCGGGCCTCGTTTTTGGGGCTCTTCTCCCCCTTTTTTTCCTTCTCTTTCCCTGTGTGTGGGTGTTTTGGTGTGGTGGTGGGTGTGTGTGTGGGGTGTGTTTTTGTGTGTGGGGGGGGGGGTGTGTGTTTTTGGTGTTGGTCTCTTTTTTTTTGGGTTTTTTATGCTCGATAAATGGGGAAACTTCTTTTGTCATCTCTTTTTCAATTTAATCAATTTTTAGAGGGTTCAGGGGGCCCTTTAAGGGGGGGTCCCCTTTCCAACCCCCCTTTCCCCTCCTTCCTTCCATTCCTCTTTTGTGCCCGTGGGTCTGTGGGCCCCGGTCCTTTTTCTTCTGCTCCTCCCCCTCTCTCTCTCTCTCTCTCTCTCCCCCTCCCCTCTCTCTCCCTCCCCCCCTCTCTCCTTTATTAAATTGCATGCGTGTAAGGCGTCCTGGTTTTTGCCTTTTTGACAGTTCCCTTTTTGGGGGCCCGGATGCAAACATTTATTTGGTGGTTTTTCAAAAAACTCTCCTTCTCTCTCTCTCTCTTCCCCCTTCCCCTTCTCTTTTTCTCTCTCTCTCTCTGATATCCAAAAAGGGTGGGAAAACTTGAAGAGAAAGAATTTTTGGGGGTTTGTAAATAGGGGGACCCTAATGATCTTGTTTATGCGAACGAATTTTTTCCCTATATATAATTTCTGCTTTAAAATTTGATCCGCTCTGGCTCAACTTATTTCATTAAAGGGGATACAAAATACCTCGTAAAGCTTTTAATTGCTTAGAACTGGGGTTCAGAGGAAATAAAAAATTGGGGCTAGTAAAGTACGGATGGTCTTTTGAACACGGTTTTGGTTTTGTATGGCTAATAAAGGGTTTAGAAATTTTAAAAACAATTCATAAACGTTTTTTAAAGTCTATTGACTGCATTTGGCAAAAAGGCTACCCATGTGCGTGGTAGTAAAGGTTTTGTTGTTCAGCATGTTGGTAAATCTCATGATCTGAAACCTTACATAATTTTAGAAAGGGTAGACACTTTACTACATACAGGCAAAATTAGACTTGGAATATCGGGATACTATCTAAAAATTTTAGATAAAAAACCAGTGAAGGAAAATGATTTGCTTTCGTCCTTTTTGAAAAAAGTCACAAGGAAATGAGACGCATTTCCCCTTTTTGCTTTCCAGCCCTTTTGGACATTAGAAATGAATTCTAAAGGCCCAACTTTTTATAGACATTCTTCCCCTTTTTCGATGACATTTTTAAGTCATCAACTTCAAAAAAAAGAGTTCGAAATGTTTCGCTCTTTTTGTATAAACTTTTAAAAAATTTTGGAGAACTCTGTATCGAAACTTTTAAATGCCCTTTGCTATTGATATATTTGTCACATGCCCCGAAATTAAAAATTTGTTTAAATGTGCTGTGTTCATCCCCCTTCTTAAGGGGGGCCTGGGCCTCATGAATAAACACCGAATCCAAAATCCTCTTCTATCCTTTAGCCCTGCCTTTGGCATGAACATTAAACGCCTGTGATTTCGGTTCAGTACAATCCTTAAAGGGGGCCCCACGGCCTTTATTTTAATTTTCCCCCCCCACAACCACCTCCCCCCCCTCCCTCCTTCCCCCCTTTCTCTCTCCTCTCCTGTCTCGTCTCCTCTCCTCTCTCTCCTCCTTTCCCCTCCTCTCTCTCCTCTCTCTAAGCACGGACGCGACAGACTTCGGTTCACACCCCCATCAAGCCCCGAATTTTAACAGCACAGAGAGGGGAAGGGTGATTGACTAGTCCATTTTCACTCACAACGTGAGCCAGGGGGCCGGGGGGCAGCCAGGGAGAAAAAGGGGGGGGGGATCCTGGGGCCCCTAATGGGGCGTCACTCTTATTTTTGTTTATAGCTCCTCGGTATATTTCCCCTTCTGGTCCAAAAAACTGACGAATAAACAGTTGAGAGAAGGAAAAAGGAGAGAGGAGAGAGAGGAAAGGGGCCCGGGAGAAAGGGAGGGGTAAACGTTGTAGAGGTAACAATGCCGGAAGGGGACGGAAGGATAGAAGGGCGAGGGGGGGGGGGGGGGGGGGGGGGGGGGGGGGGGGGGGGGGGGGAGGGTGTTAAATAGTGTATGGGCAGGAATAAGAGGATTTCCCCCTTTGCCGTGCGGCGTGCGTGCGTGCGTGGGTGTGGTGTGTAGTGTGTGTGTGTGGTTTTTGGGGGGTGTGCCGCGCGCGCGGGCGCGTGCGTGTGCGTTTTGCGTGTGTGGTGTGCATGGTGAATCTGCATGCTGCCCGAAAAATATGCGGGGTGCATGCATGCATGCATGGATGCGCATGCGTCGTCGTGTGCGTGTGGTGTGGTGTGTGTGTGGTGTGTGTGTGTGTCGCGCGCGCGCGCGCGCGCGGTGGTTGGTCGGGTGCACCTTTGTTCTGACAGGGATATCCTGACACAGCTCCCTGATTTCTCTTTAACGGATTACAACCAGTTTAGAAAAGGGTTTTTCGCTGTGCCCTTTCCCTGTGCAGCCCGTACTTCTTACTCTCTTTTCCCCTTCTCTCCCCCCTCTCTTTTCTTCTTCCTCTCTCCCCCTTTTCCCCTTTCTCACCTCTTTCTGGAAGTCGATGTTAGTTGGTTGTTCATCAGTTCCTACCTCCATCCTATGCATTATTTTCCTCCCCCTTCCTGTCTTTTTTGGGCCCCTGCTGAGGGGGCGGGACGGGACTTTTCCCCCTGAATTCCTGCCACACCCCCCCTGCTTTTTGTTTTTCTTGGTTTTTTGATTTAAGGCCCAAAGGTCCCCTGGGCCCAACCCCCCTTCCACCCCCTCCCACCCCCCCTCCTCCTCCTTCTCTTTACCTTTTCCTCCGCTGCTCTCTTCTCCACATTTTTTCCCTCACCCCTATAAAACTAAACCCCTCTTGCCCCCCAATACCCGAATGGACAAAACAAACCAAACTTTGGGGGGGTCTCAGCACTTTCCTATTGACCCAAAAATCTGACTGGTGTCCCGGTTTCCATCGTTTTAAATTGAAATAAAAAAATAAAATTAACACTGCATGAGAATCTCCAGATCTGAAATCTAATTTCGAACAGAAACAAATCAAGCAACAATGTATGCGTCTTCTGCCGCACTTTAACAGTTGATTTTTCTCTCAAACGTAACAAAAACTCTTTTTGAAACTAATAAAAAGTTAAAAAGTATTTTTGGTAAAAGGAAAAATGGCTGAAGGTGGGGGGTGAAGGGGGGTGGGGGACGGGGGTGGGAAAATGTGAGAAAACCATTAACAAAGTGGCATTTTTTTTTCTTCAAAAAAAAATACAGCTTCATTTTACGTCTTTTTAAATCAACCAATGGGGGATTTTTAAATTTTCTTTCTGTACAGGGCATCAATGTTTTCTTTTGGATGAATGGAGGGTTATGTGCCCTGCACAGAATGGAGGGGGCTGAAGAGGGGAATTTGGGGAATAAGCGCCATAGGTTTAGTGCCAGGAGGAACACACAGAGGAAAAAAACCTTTTAAACATATTTTGGGGGGGGGGGGGGGGGGGGGGGGGGGGGGGGGGGGGGGGGGGGGGGGGGGGGGGGACTTACAGGGTCCATACTAGAATTAAAAAAAAAGGGGGAGTTTGCTATAAACAATTTTTAACCTCGATCCGTTTGGGTTGAAAAAAAAATTTCGCTCCACACTTTTCTGGCTGAAATCTAGCAAATCGCTCTGCGCACGCCCCTCCCCACGTATTTTCCCTTTCTCCCCCGTCCCCCCTCACTGGTGGGAAGGGGGGGTTGACTGCGGGGGGATAAGCTTTAATTACCCCCGCCCCAAGTGCCGGTGTGATAGTCGGGGGGACTAGAAGAAGAGGGTATCTGGAAAGAAAAT
>JAMYXO010007545.1:0-11985 GCA_033310375.1 Conus canariensis
GGTTTGGGGTTTTTTGGGTGGGGTGTTTTTGGGGGGGAGTTGGGGGTGGGGTTGTTTGGGGGTTTTTGGGTTTTTGGGGTTTGGGGGGTTGGAATGGGGGGGAGGGTGGAGATGTTGTGGGGGTGGGTAGGAGTGGGAAGAGGTGAAGAGAGGGAGGGGATGGTATTAGATTGGGATAGAGGGGGGGGGGGAGGGGGGCTCTGTCTGCGGCTGGGCTCCTGGGGGTGCTGATTTTTTATTCTTTGGGTGGGGCTGGTTTTATCTGCGGGGTCTCTGGGGCTTTCTTCCCCTTTTGTGCTAAATTATCTCTGGGCCGGGGGGATCTTTTTTCCCGGGCTGACTGGGTTTTTTTTCTAAACTTTATCTGGCTGGGATCTTTTTGGGCTTTTGGGGGGGGTTTTTCTGTCTGCTGGGATCTGGGTGTCTGCTCGGCCCGCTGGGGCCCCGCTGGCTGACTGCTGCTTCTGGCTTCCGCTGGGCTTACTGGGGTCTGCTGGTCTGCTGCTTGGGGGTGCTGGGTGGTCTGGGGCTGGGGGGCTGGCTGTTTTTTCTCGGGGAACTGTTCTGTTCTGCCGGCTGCTGGCTGCTTTTTTGGGGTCCTGGCGCTGGGGTTCTGGGGCCCGGGGGTGCTGGCTTCTGATTTGGGGTGGGGTGTCTGGGTGGTTTTCCCTGGGGTGGCTTTCTGCTGGGTCTGCTGCTCTGCTATCTGGCTTCTTCTGGCTGGGCTTTCTGGGCTCTGCTGCGATCTGGGGTTTTGTGCTTGCTGCTCTTCTGGTCCCTGGTGGGGGCTGGGCTGTGCTGCTCTGCTGTTTGGGTTGGGTGCTGTCGCGGCTGATCCCGGGGGGGGTGGTCGGCTTTCAGGCTGGGGGATCTTTGGGGGATCCTGGTCTGCTGGCTGCTGGGCCCATCTCTGGCTGCCTTTTTGGGGCTATCTGTTCTGTCGCTTTTGGTCTGGCGCTGGGGTCGTCTGTCCCTGGGGTGTTTTCTGGGCTGTTTTGCTGGATTTGGCTGCGCTGCTGCTTCCCGGTTGGGATTCTGTTATCTCTGGGGGTGCTGCTGGGCTGGGGGCTGGGTGCTGGGGCTGGGTGCTTTTTATCTGGGGTGGGCTGTGTTTTCTTCTTCTCTTCTGGTCTGGGGTGCTGTCTGCTGGGGCTGTCTGTATCTGGCTTCTGGCTGCTGATCTGGGAAATCTGCTGCTGGGGGGCTGGCTTCTTTGGGGTTTTCCTGCGGGGTGGCTGCTGGGGCTGTCTTCTGGCTTTTCTGGGGTGGGGTTTATCTGGATTCTGGTGTCTTTCTGCTGCTGCTGGGGGTTTTTATCTGGGCGGCTGCTGGGGGCTGGCTGCTGGGTTGCTCTGGGCTGGGCTGCTGGGGTTCTGGGTCTGGGGCTGGGGTCTGGCTGGGGGCTGGGGGGGCTGGTCTGGCTGCTGTTGGGGGTCTGGCTTCTTTCCCGTCTCTGCTGGGCTGGGGTATCTGCTGGGCTGGGGGCGCTGCTGCTGCTGCTGCTGGCTGCTGGGGGGTGGTTCGGGTTTGACTGGTGGTATCCCGGACTGGGTGCTGGGGGGGTTCTCTGCTGCTTTGGGGGTTTTGTGGGGGGGGACGCTGTTATCTTTGGGGGTCCTCTGGGGGCTTGGGGACTGGGGGTCTGGTCTGCTGGGGGGTTTCGGCTGCTGAACTGGGCTGGCTGCTGCTGGCTGATCTTGGGTCTGGGCTGGGGGGGGCCCGTCCTGGGGGGGGGTCTGTCTGGGGGGTTTATCTTTCTTTGCTGGGGGGGGGGGGGGGGCTCTGGTTGCGTGTCTTGCTGGCTATTTCTGGTCTGGCTTTGGCTGCTGGGGGGGTTTTATCATTTTTTTTCGGTCCTGGGCCTGGGGTTCTGTTCGTTCGGCACTGGGGGCTTCGATCTTCTCCTCTATCTTTTATCTGGGTTTACTGGCCGGGGCTGGCCGCTCTCTGGGGTCTGGCTGGGGGGGCCCCTTCTGGGGCTTTTTCTGGGGGTGGGGGGGCCTTCTGCTGTCATCTGGCCTCTGGGAATGCGGGGGTCTCTGCTGGGTCTGCTGCTGGGGCTGCTGGCTTTCCCGGGTTTCTGCTGGCTGGTCTGCTGGGCTGGGCTGCTGCTTCCCCGCTGTTGCTTGTTTCCCGGCTTCTGTCTGGGGGGGATCTGCTGGCTGATCGGGTGTTTTCTGGGGGGGCGGCTGTTTTGGGGCTCTGGGTGCTGGCTTGGGGCTGTCTGGGTCTGGGCTGGGGGGGCTGGGCTGGCTGTCTGGGCTACTTGGGCTGGGTTTTTCTGTCTCTGGGCCTTCTGGGGGGCGGGGGCTGGGGGTGACTGGTCTGCCTGCTGCTGGGGGCCCAAACTGTTATCTGCATCTGGGCTGTGGGGTTTCTTTCTTCCCGGGGCTGGGGCTGTTGGGTGGGGCTCTGCTGGCTGCTGGGGTCGTCTGCTTCTGTGCTGCTTGGGGGGGGGGGGGGCTGCGGGCTGGCTGGGCGGGCTTCTGCTGCTGGGGCTGGGGGGCTGCTGGGGGTGCTGGGGCTGAATCGATCCTTGGGGGATCTGCTCTGGCTGGGCTGCTGGCATCTGGGTGCCTGGGGCGTCGCTTATCTGGCTGCCCGCTGGGGGGGGTCTGACTCGGGCTTTTTGGGGGCTGGGGGGGGGGTGGGGTGTCTGTGGGGGGCTGGCTGTCTGGGTTCATCTGGGGCTGACTGCTTTCTTTGGGCTTTTTGCTGGGGGGTGTTCTGGGGGTTTCTGTCTGGTCTGCTGCGGGGGGGGGGGCTGGGCTGGGCTGCTGGGGTTCTGGTCTGCTGGCTCTGGCTGGCTCTGCTGTTTGGGGCTTGGGTGCTTCTGGGGGGGCTCTCTGGGGGTGGCTGGGCTCTGCTGCTGCTTTCCCCTGTCTTGGTCTGCTGGGGCTCTGGCGATCTGGCTGGTGCTGGGGAAAACTGCGGGGGGATCTGGGCCTGGCTGCTGTACCGGGGCTTTCTCTGCTGTGGGCTGCTCTGGGGTCTGTTTCTGGGGGTCTGCTGGTCTGCTGGGGGCTGGTTTCTATCGTCGCTGTGGATCTGCTGGGGCTGCTGTGCTGGGGTGTTTAAACTGGGGCCTCTGGGTCCACTGGGGCGGGGCTGCTGGCTTCTGGGGTTGGGGGCTCTGGGGGGGACTGGCGGGGGATCTCTGTTTTGCTGCGGGGTTCGCTGGGGCATCTGTGGCTATCTCTGGGGGCTGGGCTGGCTGTCTTCTGCGGGGGTGCTGTCCCGCTGGTTTGGGGGGTGGTTCTGTGGGCTGGGATGCTGGGCTGCTATCTCTGGGGGCTGGGGTCTGGCTGGGCTGATCTGTCTCTGTCTGGGCTGGCTGCTGGGGGGATCGGGGTTCTGCTGGGGGCTGCTGGCGGGGCTTGCTGCGGGGTCTGGGGCTTCTGTCTGCTGGGGTTTTGGCCCTTTTCGGGGGGTGCTGTTCTGGGTCTGGCTGGGGCTGATCTGGGCTCTGGGTGGTGGGGCGGCCCGTCTGGGCTTTCTTTTTCCCGCTGCTGGGGGGGGGGTTTGGTCCTGGGCTGCTGGGGGCTGGCTGGGGGGCTCTGTCTGGACCTGGGTGGTTCTGGGCTGCTGGGCTGGCTGGTTTTCCCCTGCTGGGGTGGATCTCGCTGGCGGGGTGGGCGGGGTGCTATCGGCTGTATGGGGTGGGGGGTGGGTTCCTGGGGGGGCCTTTCTTCTGGGGGTCTGGGGGCTGGGGTGTGCTGGCCCTTTTGGGCGCTACGGGGGGCGGGGGGTGATTGGGGGCGGGGGGGATTGTTTCTGGTTCTGGCTGGGTTCTTCTGTCGGGCTGTCTGGTTTAAAACTGGGGCCCGGCTGCGGGTCTGCTCTGCTTTTGCTGGTCTGCTGGTCTGCTGCTTTAAACTGTGTCTGGCTGCTGCGTCGGACTGCTGCTGGGGCTGGGGGTCTGGGGTGTGGCTGGGTTGGGGGTTTTGGGGGAAACTCCCGGTCCCCTTCTGCTGGCTGGCTGCTGCTGCTCTGCTTCTGGGATCTGCTGGGGGCTTCTTTCTGCCTGGTGTCTGGCTGCTTGCTGTCTGGGTTGGATCTGGTCCGGGGTCTGTCTGTGGTCGCTGCTGCTTGTGGGGTCTGCTCTGCTGGGCTGCTGGGCTTTCTGCTGCTCTGCTTTGCTCTGGGGTGGGGCCTGGTTGGGGGCTGGCTATCTCTATCTCTGGCTGCGGGGGGGGGCTTTCATCTGGGGGCGGGGCTGGGCTGGTGGCTTCTGGGCCGGGGGTCTGTCTGCTGCGCCTCTTCTGGGGTGATCTGGGGGGGTTTCTGCTGATTTCTGGATCTATCTTGGGGGGGGCGGACTGGGGGGGGGGTCTGCTGGGGTTTGGGGGGGGGCTCGGCCCCGGGGGCTGGCCCGGGGCTGCGGTCTGTATCTCTGCTGGTTTCTGTCTGGGCTGAATTTTTCTTTCTCTGGGGGTGGCTCTGGGGGTTTCTGGGTTTTCTGCTTTCTGCTGGGGGGCTGACTGGGCTGGGGCTTCCTGGGGGGTCTGGGGGTGGGGGAGATCTGGGCTGTCTGGTCTGGGGGCTGGGGCTGCTTTCGGGTGTTTTGCTGGGGGCTATCTGCTGCTGTCTGGGCCCGGGCTGCTGCTGCTGCCTGGGTGGGCTGGGTCTGCTGCTGGCGGGCTGGATCCCGCTGCTGGGCTGCGGGCTGGGGGGGCTTATCTGCTGCTGCTTCTGGGGGGCTCTATCTGGGGGCTGGGGGTCTGCTGGGTTCGGGGTGGCTGTTGACTGGGGGGGTTTTTGGCCCCCTTTCCCCCCTTTTTATTGCTGGCGATCCTTTTTCGCTGCTGCTGCTCTGGGGGCTGGGTCTGGAACTGCTGCTGGGCTGGGGGGTTCTGGGGGCTGGCTGCTCTGTACTCTGGGGGTTCTGCTGCTGCTGCTGGGGTCGGGGGCCTTTTGGTTCCCACTGGCTGTCCTGGATCTGTCCCCTGGCTGCCTGTGGCTGGGCTGTTGCTATCTGGTGGGGTGGTCTGGGTCTGGGCTTCTGGGGGGATCTGATCTGGCTGTTTTGGGCTGTTCTGGGTTGGGGTTCTGCTGGGCTGCTGGCTTCTGGCTGGGGGGGGGGCTGTCTGTCGCACTGGGGGCCCCGGGCTGCTATCTGGCCTGGCTATCTCTGGGCGCTATCTGGGGGGGTTTTTCTGGCTGGGGGGGGCTGGGGGCTCTGGACTGGCGGTTCTCGCTGCCCCGGGGTGGCCCCTGATCTGGCTGGGGCTGGGTCTGGGGGGGCTGGCTGGCGGGGTTTTTCTGCTTTCTGCTTGCTCGCTGTTTTTTATTTCTGCTGACTGCTCTCTGATCTTTGGGCTGGGGGGCTGGCTGCTTTCTGCTGGGCTAAATTGGTTTTTGTCTGGCTGGTGCTGGGGCTGGGGCTGGGGTTTATCGCCGGTTTCGGGGGGGGGGGGCGCTGGTTGGGTGGGTTTGCTGGGCGGGGGGGGACTGGGGCTGCTGCTGGGGCTGGCTCTTTGGGCTTTGGGGGGGTTGCTGCTGTTTGTCTGTGGTTGGGGGGGGTTTTCTGTTGCAAAATGTCTGTTGGGGGTGGCTGGGGCTCTGTCTGGGGGGAACTTGATCTGGGGTTCTGGGTGGGGGTTTTGGGTTTCTGGGGGGGTGGGGCTGCTGGGGGTTTTTGGCTTCTACTGCTGGGGCTGGGCTGCTCGGGGGTGGTGCTGCTGGGGTCGGGGTCTGTTCTGTTTTTCTTCTGGGATCTGGGCCCCGTCTGGGGGGGCCCGCTGTGTTGGGGGCTCTGGTTTGGGGGCTGTCTGCTGGGGGGGGACACTGCTGCTGTGGGTCGGTCCTTCTGGGTCTGGGGGATCTTTGGACTGCTGTTTGGGCCCCGGCTGGGCTGTTTCTGTTGGGGGTTGGCTTCTGCTGGCTGCTGGGGGTCTATCTGTTTCTGGTGTCTGCTGGGGGGTGGGGCTGATCGGGGGGCTGGCTGCTGCTGGGTTTATCTTCTGGGGGCTGCTGTCTGCTGGGCTTCTGCTGCTGCGGGGGGCTGCTGGGGGGGCCCGGGGTATCTTGGGAAAACTGGGGGTCTGCTGGGCCCCTGGGGTGCTGGGGGGGGCTGCTGCTTCTGGGGGGCTGGGGCTGTGCCCGCTTTTGGGTGGGGTTTCGGGGCTTTCTGGGGGTGGGGTCTGCTGGGGGGTCTCTGTGGGGTCTGGACTGTTCTGGCTGGCTGCTGGGGCTTGGCTCGGCTTCTGGGGCTGCTTCTGATCTGGTCTGGCTTTTTCCGGCTGGGCTGGGGTGGGGCTGGGGGCTGGGGATCTTCTGTGGATCGGGGCTGTTATCTGCTTCTGTTTTCTCTGCCCCGGCTCTGGTCTGCTTCTGCTGGCTGATCTTTTGGGGCTTCCGGCTGGGGGTCGCTTCTGGCTGTCTCGGGGCTGCAGGGCCTTTTTGGTCTTCCCCGGGTGCCCGGTGGGGGGCTGCTGGGTTTCTGGGGGGGGGCTGGGGCTCTGCTGCTGATCTTTTCTCTCGTTTTCGGTTTTGGGTGGGGTTTTTTCTGCTGCGGATCTGGCTGGGGGTGCTGGGGCCGGCTCTCTGGCTGGGCTGGGACCGCGGGCTGGCTGGGCCCGCTGGGGGTTTTCGTGCTGGGGGTGGGTGCTGGGGCTGGGGGCTGCGATCGCTCTGCTCCTGGGGCGGTTCTGGGCTGCGCGCTGGGGGGGGGCTGCTCTGCTGGGGCTGGTCTGCCGGCGGTTCTGGGGTCTGCTGCTGTTTCTGCTGGGTGGGGTCTATCTGGGGTGGGCCCCCTGGGGGGTTTCTGGGGCGGGGCTGCTGGTGCTGCTGATCTGGTTGGTTGTCTCTGGGGGGTTGGCTGGGCGGGGGGGCTACTGCGGGTGCGGCTGGGGGCTGGGGGGCTCTGGGGCTGCTGGGGCCCGCTGGGTTTCTGGGACTTGGTCTGGGCTATCTGGGCTGGGGGCTGGATCTCTGGGTTTTCTTTCTGGGGGGGGTGCTTCTGGGGGGTTTTTCTGGGGGGGGGGGTTTTGGGGGGCTGCCCCTGATCTCTCTGCTGGCTTCTGGCTGGACTGCTGTGTCTGCGTCTGGGTTTTTGACTGGGTGGTGATTCTGGGGCGGCTGCTGTGGTTCTGAATCTGGGACGGGGGGGGGCTGCGTTGCTGCTCGCTGCTGTCTGCTGGGGCTTTTCTGTCTGGCCTGGGCTGGCCTCGGGCTGGGGCTGCTGACGCGGGTGTTTGCTGTCTGGATTCTGGGCTGGGGCTGTCTGAAATGGGGGGCGGCTGCTGGTGGGGGGCTGCTCTGGCTTTCTGGGCTGGGGCTTCTGGCGCTGCTGGGCTGGCTGGGGGGGTGTCTGGCTGTGCTGCTGCCTGTCTTTTCCTGGTCGCTGAATCTGGCTGGGTTCTGGGGGCGCTGGCTGGGCTGGGCTGTGGGCTGGTCTGGGGGCTGCTGCTGGGCTGGCTTCGGGTGGGGTGGGCTGGGTTCTGGTCTTGCGGGGGGCTCTGCTGGGGAATTTTTTGGGGGGCTGCACTGCTGGCTGGTCTTGGGGACTGGGCCCGCTGGGGCTGGGCTGGATCTTTCTGGGGTGCTGACTCTGGGGTCCTGATCTGGGGGTGGCTGGTCTGGGTGGTCTTGGCTTCTTTTCTTCTGGGTGTTCTTCTGCTGGGGTCTGGCTTGGGCTGCTGGGCTGCTGGGGGTTTGGGCCTGGCTGGCTGGATCTGCTTCCCGATCTCTGGCTGCTGTCCTGGGGGTCTCTGGGGCTGGGCTGGGGTCTGGGGGGCTGCTGGGTTTCTGGGGGTGGCCTGCCTTGGGGCTCTGGGTGGTACGGGGTTTTGGGGGTGCTGGCTGTCTGTTCCCGGGTTCTGATCTGCTGCTGCTGCTTGGTTTTCTTTGGGCTTCTTGGGGGTGCTGGGGGCTGCTGCTGGGCTGGCTGTGATCTGGGGCCCGGCCCGGGGGGGGGTCTTTCTCGCGGCTCTGGGGGGGGTCTGGGGGTGGGCTTTGGGGTGGGTGGGGCTGCTTTCTGCTGTTTCTGGGGGGGTGGGGGCTGGGCTGGGCTGCTGGGGGGGCTGGGGATCTGCTGTCTGTCTGGGCTGGGATCTGCTCTGCTGCTGGGGGGTTTCTGGCTGCTCTGGGTCTGGTCTGGCTGGGGTGTCTGGCTGCTGTCTGGATCTGCCCGCTCTGGGGGTGGGGCTGAAACTGCCCGGGGGTCTGTTTCTGGGAGCTGATCTGTCTGTTGGGGTCTGGCTTGGGCTGCTGGGCTGCTTACTGGGCTGTTTGGCCTTTTGCTTGGGCTCTGGTGGGGGCTGACTGGGGGGATTTCTGGTTCTGTTTGGGCTGGGGATCTGCTCGGTTCTGGGGGGGCTGGCTTTTGCTGGCTTGCTGCTGCTGGGGCTGCTGGGTCGGGGTTGGTCGCTGCTGCTGTTCTGGGGGATCTTTTCCCCGGGTCTTCTGCTGCTGCTGCCCCTGGGGGGTGGGGGGTCTGGGCTGGGCGCCCCTGCGCTGCTGTCTGCGGGGGCTGGCTGTTTGCTCTCGCTGGCTGGGGGCTGGGTCTGTTTGGGGATCTGGGGCTGGTTTATCTGCTGCGGCTGGGGGGATCTGCTTGCTGGGCTGCTGGCTGGGGTTGGGGGGTCTGCTGGTTTGGGGGGGGGCTGTTTTTCTGGGCTGGGGGTGCTGGTCTGGTCTGGCTGGCTGGGCTTTGGCGCTTGGGTTGGATCTGGGGTGCGTTTCTGGGGGGGGCGCTTGCTGGCTGGGGGGGGGGGGGGTCGGCTGCTGCTGCTGGGGGCGGGTACTGGGGGGGGGCGCGGCATCGGGCCCATCCCTTTTTGGCTGGGGCTGGCTTCTGCTGTCGGCTGTGGGCTGGTGGGGGGGTCTGGGGGGGGGCTGCTGGGGGGGCTGTCTTTCTCGGGGTCTGATCTGTTCTGGGCTTTTCTTCTGGTTCTGCTCTGGGGTGGGGATCTGCGTCTGGTCTGGTTCCGGCTGGGCGGCTGGGGGTCTGGGTTTTCTGGGGGGGCTGCTGTATCTGGGTTTTTTTTTACTGGGGTTTCTGGGGCGGGCTGCTGGCGAGGCTCTGGGGCTGGGGGCTGGGTAGATCTGGGGGCTCTGGGGCTCCCGCGTTCATCTGGGGTTTTTGCTGCTTTGGGGGGGGCGTGGACTGGGGGGGGGATCGCTGGCTGCTGCTGGGCTGGCTTCTGTTGTTTTCTGTTTTAAACTGCTCTTCTGCTGGCGGTATCCTTCCTTTCCGCCTGCTCTGCTGGGGGGGCTGGGGCTCTGGGGGGTGATCTGCTGGGGATCTGGGGTGGGATCTTCTGGGGGGGTGCTGGGGTGGCTGGGCTGGGGGTGGCGGGACCCGGGTGGCTGTCTGGGCTGTTCTGGGCTGGGGGGTCTGGGCTGCTGGGGTGGGGGGGGGGATCTGGGAATTTTGGCTGGGCTGGGTGGCTGCTCTGGGCTTCGGCGCTTTGGGCATCTGTATCTGGGGAAACGTCTGTCCTGGGGTGCTGACTGGGGCCCGGGCTGGGGTTTTGGGGGGGTCGGGCTGCTGGGGGAAAACTGATCGGGGCTATCTGCTGGCTGTGGCCCCTGGGGGCGGCTTTATCGGGGCTTTATCTGCTGGTGGGGGGGCTGCGGGGCTGCGCTGACCCGCTTGCCCGGCTGGGGCCCCCTCTGCTGGTCGGGTCTGCTCTGGGTCTGGGCGTTTGGGGGTGGGCCCGCTGGGTGACGGGGGTGGATCTGCTCTGGGGGGGGTCTTGCTTTACGGGGGTTTCTGGTCTGGGTGCTGCTTCTGGGGGCCTGCTGGCTGGGGGGCCTCTGGCTGGGGGACCCGGCTGGTCTGGTGGCTGGGGATCGGGGCTCTGCCCGCTGGGCTTGGGGGCTGATTCCCTTGCTGGGGGGGACTTCTGGGGGGGCTGGGGTGGGGGGGGCTGCTCTTTGGGGTTTGGCTGGGGGGACTGGTCTGGGGGGTGGGGCTGGGGGGTGGGGGTGGTCCTTGGGGCGGCTGGGTTTGCTCCCATTTTTCTGGCTGGGGTGTTTTTGCGGGGGGCTCTGGTCCCGGGCTGATCCCGGGGGGCTGGTTTCTGGGTGGATTCTGTTGCTCTGGCGGGGGGCTGGCTGCTCTGCTCTGGGGTGGCTCTGGTCTGCTGGCTTTTTCTGGTCTTGGGGTGATCCCGGGGGCTGGGGCCCGATCGGGGGGCTGGGGTGCTGGGTTTACTGGGCTGATCTTGGGTGGGGGATCTCTGGCGGCTGGCTGGGGGGCCGTCTGGGGGTTTTGCTGGGATCTGGTTTCTGACTGGCCTGGCTGGGCTATCTGATCTGTCGGGCGATGGGGGGTGCCCTGTCTTGGGGGTGCTGTTCTGCGGGTGGGCTTCTGGCTGTCCCGGGGTTGCGTTGGGCCCCTTTTGGGGTATCTGGGGGGGCCCGGGGGGGCTGGCTTTTTTGGGCGGCGGGCTGGTTTTGGGGTCTGCTTCTGGCTTGCTGGGGCTGCTGGGGGGGGCTTCTGGGGGGGGGGCTTGGGGGCTGGGCTGGGTCTCTGGGGTCTCTGTTTTATTGCTGGGGTCGGGTTTGTCCCGGGCTGCTCTGGGGTTTTTGGCTCTGGGGGGGGTCTTGGTTTTCCCCGTTCTGGGCCCGTTTTTGGGGGCTGGGGGTTCTGGGGTCTGTCTGCTGCCCCTTCTGGGGGATCTGCTGGGCTGGGTTTATCTGGGGGTGCTGGGGGGCGGGGTGCTGTGGGGCTGGGCTGGGGGGTCGGGGATCTGGGTTTTTGGTGGTTTGGGCTGGGGTACTGGGGCTGCTGGGGTGGTCTGCTGTGATTCTTGGGGGGGTGGGGGCTGGGGTTTTTGGTCTGCTGGGTGTTGGGCTGGTTTCTTTGGGGGGGGCTGGGGGTTTTTGGCTGCTGCTCTGACTGCTCTGCTGGGGATTTATGGGGGGGCTGCTTTCTGATCTGTCTCTGGCTGGGGGGACTTGGGGGGGGGTTTCTGCTGGGGACTGGGGGGTCTGGTTCTGGTCGGGGGGGGGTTGGGGGCTGCGGCTGGCCGGGGTGGGGTTTTCTGGGCTGCTTTCTGGGTGCGGGGCCCCTGTGGGTGGGGGTTTTCGCGGCTGGTCTGATCTGCTGGGCTGGGCGGGGTGGGGCTGGCTGCTGGGATCTGTGGGGCTGCTGTCTGGGGTGGGGTGGGGCTGGTGTTTGGGGTGAACGGGGAACCTACTGATCGCCCCTTCTACTGGGTGGGTCTGGCTGGGGTCTGGGCTGCGGGCTTGGGGCTGGGCTTTTCGGGTGGCTGCGGGGCTGGGGATCTGGCGCCAGGGCTGCCCGCGCTGGGTGCGTCTGGGGGGGCTCGGTCTGATCTGCTCTGGGGCTGCTGTTGGATCTGCTGGGCGCTGGCTGGTGGGTCTGGGTGTTTGAACTGGGGTTTATCGGCTTTTCCCGGGGCTGCTGCGGGGGGGGGGACTGCTGCGTCGGGGGGCTGGGGGCGGGCTGCTGGTCTGGGCTGCGGGGGGTCGTCTCTGGGTCGGCTGTCTGCTGTGGCCTTTTTGGGGGGATGGGCGCTGGCGGGTCTGGGGCTGCTGGCTCTGGCTCTTTAATCTGGGCGGGGGGGGTTGGGGTGCTCTGCTTGGGCTGCTGGTGGCTGCTGGCTGGCTGCTGCCCGGGGCTGGTTGCTGCTTTTCGGGGTCTGTTTGGGGTTTGGAATCGCTGGGGCTGGGTGCTGGACTTCTATCTTCTGGTCTGCTCTGGGGGGCTGGCTGGGGTGGCTGGGGTCTGGCTGGGTTCTTCTGCTGGGGCTGGGCTGGGGGCTGGGGTGACCCGCTGGATCGCTGGGGGTCTCTTGGGCTGGCTGGCTGGCTGGGCTGGCTCTGGGGTTGCTTCTGGGCCCGGCTGGTTTCTGCTGTTTCTGTTGCTGGGTGGGCTGGGTTCGGGGTCTGGGGGGAGGGGGTGGCTGCTGTGCCTGGGTTTTGTTTTTTCGGGGATCTGGTGATCTGGGGCGGGGTGACTGGTCTGGGGTTCTGGGCTGGGTCTGGCTGCTCTGGGGTTCTTTTGGGGGC
>JAMYXO010007546.1:0-11982 GCA_033310375.1 Conus canariensis
AAGATTGGTTTTGGTGTTCTCAGTTTCAGGGCTGAACCCGGAAGGCGCCAAAATTTAGGGCTGTGTCGGATGAAGGGTTTAAGTACGGGTTTTGTGAAGGGAAATGTGGCTTTGGAAAAAGGGCGGGCAGTTAGCTGTGACACCTGAGGATTACGGTCACCAGATTTCTGTGGGGGGAAAAAACGAACAGGTGAGGGACCTTACGGCCCATAGCAGTCTGGAAAGGTGAGTGATGTGCTAGGGGGGGGTGAGGTTTGATGTAGCCCTCCTACGGTGAAAGGCAAAGGGGCAGGGTTTTAAGGTCAGGCTGTTAGTGCCAAGGTCAGGCTTTTCAAATACCAGCTACATTGCTGTCCGTGAGTAGGGGAGGAAAAAAAAAGACTAACGCCATCAACCACACACAGACAGTGTTATCAACGAACAAACTGAAAAACCTTTACAACCTCCCGCTGTCAGGACCAGCCCACACAGACATTCTGATTTAATCAACAGGCCCGAACAACCCGGGGCAACCCCCGCTGTCACGCACCAGCCACACTCAGCCATGGCGGCGGCTCCCCCCTTTCGTGCTTTTTTGCCGGCCCGCGCAGGGGCTGACCAGAGGGAAACCCTGAAGCACCAGAGGTGCAGAAGCCCCCCAACTCTGTGCCGGCCCCCAGGGGGCGCCACCCGTTTACAGCTCCTCAGCCTTCACCTGTCGCCCGCGTGTGCCCGACTGCCCAAGAAGAACTGGGTCGCTGGGCAACGAGTGTGCCGACGACAGCAAAAGGGAAAAAAGGTCTGTACAGACTGCGCTGAAAATGACCTGAACACACACACACACACACACCCCACACACACACACACTGGGTTAAAAGAACAAAGGGCTGTACAGACTGCCCGGGGAACTGACCTGAACACCCCTGTGTAAATAAACCCAAAAGGGCTGTACAGACTACAAAATGAACTGACATGCACACACTGTGTGAATGAACAAAGGTCGGGGACAGGGCTGCAGTGAACTGACCTGCACACACACACACACACACCCCACACACAACACACACACACACACACCCACACACACACACACACACATGGGTGAATGGGGCAAAGGGTCTTTTACAGACTTGGGAGGGGAGGGGGGGACCTGAACAACACACTGGGTGAATGAACAAAGGTCTTACATACTGCAGGGGAAATGAAACCTGCACACCCCTTTTTTGAATGAAAAAAGGTCTGTACATACTGGGAGGGGAAAAATAAACCTGCACACACACACACACACACACACACCCGGGTGAATGAACCCAAAAGGGCTGTACAGACTGCGTGAACCCGACCTGCACACACTGTGTGAATGAACAAAGGTCGTACAGGGTTGCAGGAACTGGGCCTGCAACACACACCCCACACACACACACACACACACACACACAACACCACACACACCACACACACACACCCCCTGTGTGTGGAAAGAACAAAAGGCGTTTCATACGCAGTGAACTGACCTGGGGCCAAAAAACATGGGTGAATGAAAAAGGTCTGTACAGAAATGGGGAAATGAACGACCTGCACACATTGGGGAAATTTAGCAAAGGGGCCCGTACAGACTGCAGTGAACTGACCTACACACACTCTGTGAATGAACAAAAAGGGCCTTTTTACAGACTGCGTGAAATGACCTGCACACACACGGGTGAAAAAACAAAAAGGGCTTTTACAGACTGCAGTGAAAATGACCTGGGAACCCCACTGTGTGAAATGAACAAAGGTCTGTACAGACCGGGAGTGAACTGACCTTTAAAAACACTGTTTTGAATGAACAAAGGTCTGTAAGACTGCAGTGAAAACTGACCTGCACACACAACTAGGTGAATGAAAAAAGGTCTGTACAGACTGCAGTGAAAAATGCCTGCACACACCACTGGGTTTAAAAACCAAGTGTCGGGGTACTTCCATTCCTGGGACTTTCGTTTCCCGGTTTGGGTCTTCGCTCACGGACTTCCGCCCCCGCCGGTTACCCCTTTTTTTTTTACAATGGAACAAAATTCAATGTATGTTTGGGGCTGAGGGGGGAAAACCAAACCCAAGGGGGGCCTTTTTTTAACAGCAATTAAAAAAATTTTTACCACTGTAACTCATCACCGATTTCACACACAACACAAAAACCACACACACACACACACACACACCACACACACAAACACAACACACACACACACACACAACACCTATCGTCTTCTTCTGTGACAGCCGACAAAAACTAAAAACGTGAGTAGATCAATGCGGGCTCAACAGCGAGTTCCATTTCTATAGTCAGGGAAAATTTCGGGATTACTTCGGTACAAGAGAGAGAAAAGGGGGAGAGAGAGAGAGAGATTGGGGGGGAAAAAGGGGAGAGAGAGGGGGAGGGGAGAAGGGGAAGGGGAGGGGAGAGAGAGAAAAGGAGAGGGGAGGAGAATTTAGTCTCTTCGGACGATTCAAGATTTTTTTCCCATAGTTGGGAAAGGGGGAAAAACAGATTCACTATACAAAAGTTTTTCCCTTTTGTTCAGCTGACGTAATGGCAAACGTTTTGACAAGGTGTGGTTGGGGGGGGGGGGGGGGGGAGGGGGAGGTGAACCCATAGGACGAAAGTTGCCAGCCCTAATCCCCATTTTTGCTTTGGGGTTAGAAGACGGAGAACATATAATAGGGGAAAAGGTAGTGGGGGGGGGGTAAGACAGAGAGAGAGAAGAAGAAGAAGAAGAAAAAGAAGGAGAGAGAGAGAGAGAGAGAGAGAGGGGAAAAGAGAGAGAGAGAGAGACAGACAGACAGACAGACAGACAAAACAGACAGACAGAAAAAACGGGCCCAATAGAGACAGACAGACAGACACAGCAGGAAGGCAATTATCCCAAAATACTTACAATGAAGAATATGTTTAAATCTGAACATATAAAAACGTTTTAAAGTAATTAAAAAAAAACTATACTTAATCATATTCAACTACAAGCTGAACACTTTAATTGTGTGCGGGCCCCTCCCCTTTTTTTAAAGTGCCTGTATAGATTTTGATGCTTCCAAACAATGTAATGCTTGCAGTGCCCATGCCCCTCTGACTCACAATGTCAGGCTCCTCTGACCCACAATGCCATGCAGTGTCAGGGCCCCTCTGACTCACAATGCCATGCCCCTCTGACTCACAATGCCATGCTCCCTGACTCACAATCCATGCAGTGTCATGCTCCCTGACTCAAAATGTCATGCCCCTCTGACTCACAAGGGCCATGCTCCTCTGACTCACAATGCCTTGCAGTGCATGCTCCTCTGACTCAAAATGTCTTTTGCCCATCGACTCACAATGCCATGCGTGCCCATGCCCCTCTGCTCACAATCCCAAAGCTCCTCTGACTCCCCAATGCCATGCAGTGTAATGCCCCCTTTTACTCAAAATGTCAGGGCCCCTCTGACTAAACAATGCCTTTGCAGTTCATCCCTCCTCTGACTCACAATCCCATGCAGTGTCAGCTCCTCTAAATCAAAAATTCCCAAGGGCAGTAAAAATGTTCCCTGACTCACAATGCCATGCAGTGTCATTTTCCTCTAAACTCACAATGCCATGCAGGTCATGCCCCCTCTGACTGACAATCCATGCAGTGTCGTGCCCCTTTCTAAAACTCACAATCCCTGAAAATTTGTGTCACGTGTACTGTTTTTTTTTGGGTTTTAAAAAACTATTGTGTCAGAACTCTCTTTTCTCCTGTCTCTGCCCTCTGCCCTCTGTCTCTGTCTCTCCTCTCTCTCTTTTCCCCTCTATCTCTCTTCTCCCCTTAAATTTTCCCTTTTCCCCGGCTTCCGCCACCACCCACCTCTACCCCCCCCCCCACTCTTCTTTTCATTACTTTTTGTTTCAATACTCTGCAATTTTCCTACATCCCTTTTTCTTAAATTCTATTTTTCAGCAGTCCCGCCCACCCCCCCCAAATTTTTGTTTGTTTTTCAAACTACCTTTTGCCTTTTGTCTTTTTTAAATTTCTACCATCCCTCCCCCATCCCCCTCCCTCGCTTTTTTCCCCCCACCCCTCATCCCACTTTCTATTTTACCAAATTTTTTAAAAAATTTAAAATCGTCAGCCCTTTTCGGTTTCCCTTTTTGTTAATTATTAACCATTATGTTAATCAATAAAACCCCTTCTTTCCCCCTCCCTTTCAAACTCCCCCACCTCCACCCCCCCTTCTTTTCTTGAGGGGGATTTAAGGAGAGGGGGGGGGGTGTAGCAAAATTTGGGGTTTGGGGGTCAATTTTTGAACCCAAACCTCAGTATAGGGCCCTTTTCTTGCCTTTTGGTGTGGTTTCAGTCCCCAATTTTTTTGTTTTAATGATGTTATGTTTTTGGTATCACGTTTTAGGTTTTTAATGATGCCATGTTGTGGTATCAGTTTTAGTTTTAAAGATGTCATGTTGTGGTTTCATGTTCAGTTTTTTAAAGATGTCATGTTTTTGGGATCACGTTCAGTTTTAATGAATTTCCATGGTGTTTTTTCCTTTTTCAGTTTTAATGATTCCCTGTTTTTGGTAACACGTTTCAGTTTTAATGATGTCATGTTGTGGTATCACGTTCAGTTTTAATGATGTCATGTGTGGTTTCATGTTCAGTTTTTAAAGATGTTTATGTTTTTGGGTTTACGTTCAGGTTTTTTAAAGATGTCCCTTTTTGTGGTTTTATGGGTTTAGTTTTTTTGATGTCATGTTGTGGTTTCATGTTCAGTTTTAAAAGATGCCATGTTGTGGTTTCATGTTCAAATTTAATGGGTCCCGGTACCTTGTTTTTAAGCAGTGCTTTAATTTTTTCATCTGCTAATACTTATATCAGTGTGTGTGTGTGTGGTGTGTGTGGTGTTGTGTGTGTGGGGTGTGTGTGTGTGTGGTGTGTATGTGGTGTGTGTGTTTTGTGTGGTGGTGTGTGTGTGTTTTGTGTTGTGTGTGTGTGTATGTGTTGTGTTTTTGAGAGAGAGAACGAGCGAACAAAAGAACGAATGAACGAATTTTATTGTAAGAGGGTAGTGGACTTAGTATGAATACTTTTTTTTCAAACCAGCCCTCTGGGGAAAAAAAACGATATATAGTAAAAAGCAAATCAAACAAATTACATGAAAAAAATGCAACAAACAATTGCATGAAACCTTTTTTCAAAAAAGAAGGGAAAAAAGAAACAAAACAGAGAGAGAGAGAGAGAGAGAGAGAAAAAGAGAGAGAAGAGAGAGAGAGAGAACAGACAGACAGACAGACAGACAGCAAGACAGAGACAGAGACAGAGACCCGAGAGACGGAGAAAGGGGGTGGTGGTGGGGATTGTGATGAGGGTAGTGGGGGGAGGTGATGAGGGTGGTGGGGTGTGGGGGAGGCGTGTTAAAGTAACCAGGGAATTTAACATAGCCCCCATCTTTCCCCTCATACATCTCCACATGGGGGAAAGTCCCCTCTGACACCCAATTTTCCATGTAGTTGTGTAGTTTAGTTTCCTCTGACACCCACATTATTCCCTGTAGTTCTGTAGTTTAGATTCCTCTGACACCCACATTTAAAACCAAGTTTGTTCTGTAGTTTAGTTTTCCCCTGAC
Organism: Conus canariensis; assembly: GCA_033310375.1. Classification (NCBI taxonomy): domain Eukaryota; kingdom Metazoa; phylum Mollusca; class Gastropoda; order Neogastropoda; family Conidae; genus Conus; species Conus canariensis. The sequence continues at coordinate 5,590 of JAMYXO010007546.1, forward strand.
ACCCACATTATTCCCTGTAGTTTTTGTAGTTTAGTTTCCTATGACACCCACATTATTCCCTTTTAGTGCTGTAGTTTAGTTTCCTATGACACCCACATTATTCCATGATTTTTGTAGTTTAGTTTTTTCCCCTGACACCCACATTATCCATGTTTTTGTGTAGTTTAGATTCCCCTGACAAACCCCCATTATCCATGTAGTTGTGTAGTTTAGATTCCTCTGACACCCACATTATCCATGTAGTTCTGTAGGTTTTTAAATTTCCTGCAGAAGTATTCTGGTGTCCCTTTTTCAGCCAGCTTTACAGTCTAGATGAAAAAAACTGCTAACAGGGCCCAAAGAAAACCGCCCTCACGCCAGTTTAAAATGGGCAAGTTAAGGGTGGTTGAAGGGGAAAAAAACTGCTGTTAGTTTGAAACTACAGTTTTGTTGTATCGCCCTTTCCCTTTCCCCCGACAAAATTTAAAAGGGGGAAATTTTTTGATCATTTGGGGACAAGAAAAAGCGTGGGTCTGTTTGGGAAAGGTAAAGCAGAAGGCGGGGGTTTGTTGATCATTTGTGACGAGACAAAAGCGGGGTCGGATGGTACAATACTGTTGACGATGTGTTTCTGTGCTCTCCAAAGCTGTTACGTGTCTTTCCCACGTATCATCTCAGCTCATGAGTGGGTACAGTGAATGGTTGTCCTTTCATCTCCGTGTCAAGAGTGATACAGTGAATGGTTTTGTTTTTTGGTGGGTTTTTTGTCGGGTTTTTTGAATGATTCCTATTCATTTTTAATTGCAGAAAATCTGAATGTTCTTGTTGAAGGGTACAGTAAAAAAAAAAAATAAAAAAAAAAAAAAATTAAAAAAATGGTCATTGCAACAAATTTGTTTTTTTCTGTCTTTTTGTTGCGACTGAACGGTTGTTGACAAACCCAAAATGTATGTGTGTGTGTGTGTGTGTGTGTGTGTGTGGTTTTGTGTGTGTGTTGTGTGTGTGTATGTGTGTGTGTGTGTGTGTGTGTGTGTGTGTGTGTGTGTGGGTGGGGTGGAAAAGGGGAAAAAAAGGCGAGGAGAGAGGGGAGGGTGCGTGCTTGTCAACTTTCCCTTTGATTTATAACAGATCTTTTTCAAATCCCGCCTGTACGAATAGCAGTTAGAGAGAGAAAAGAAGAGAGGAAAAGAGAGAGAGAGAAGAGAGTCAACGATTTAACGAGTTTTTTCTTTTAAGCAAGGAAGCCCCCCTAAACCCTTCCAATAATTTAAATAATGTACCCAAATTCATTGCCGCATTGAAATTAGGCAACCCCCAAATTTACCCAAATGAAACCCCTTAAAAAAATAGGCCCTAAAAAATATTAAACAATAAAAACAAAACTTAAGAGGGAAAAGAAAAAAAAGAAAAGGAAGGAGAAAAGGGAAAAGAAAAGAAAAGGAGAAAAGAGAGAAAAAGGAGAACCCGGATAAAGGAAAACCCCCAAAACCTTTAAAAGTTCCCCCCAAACCCCGCAAAACTTTTCAAACCATTTTTCCCCCCTGGGGCCCGGCCCCCTAAAGGGTCATTTGAAAAAACCGGTTTCCCCAAAATATCACGAATAAACCCAAAGGGAAATTTCCAAAAATCAAAATCCCCCCCCCCCCCTCCCCCCCCTCCCCCTCCCCCCCCCCCAAAAAAAAAAACACACAAAAAATACAAAAAAAAGCCCATAAAAAATTGCAACCCCTTAAACTGGCAGTAGGCAAAATTTTCCCCCTGGTTCGGGGGGTTTTGGTTCCCTTTTCTTCTTGTTTGTTTTTTTTGTTTCTTTCCCCCCCCCCCTTTTCCCCTTCAAACACTTGTTTTTCCTTGGGGCTTTCTTTTGTTAATTATTTAAAAAGGGGAATCCTTTTTTTAATTTAAAATAAAAGAAAAAGGGGGGTTTTGAAAAGGGGTTTTTGGGAAAAATTTTTAAAGGTTTTAAAATTTGGGGTTACAAAAAAAATAAAAAATTTGGGGGGGCCCCCAAGGAGCAGCACTTGAGGGTAGAAGGGAAGATAATTCAAAACTTAAGTTAGTACTATAAAGTACTTTTCATGGTAACTGTAAATTTTGGGTTAAAGGGAAAAGTTTTAAAGTATTTTCAACCGACACGATGTTAAAGTAAACGGGCAAACACGAAAAACGCACCGGTTTAAAATAAATAATTTTAAGGTTTTTGAGAAAGGTATATTTAAATCATCCCAAATAGTATAAATAAAGGAATATGGAATTTTAAAAATGTGTTTAAATTTTAAAAATCCCTTTTTACTCAACCCCAATAAAAATTAATCCGGGTGAAAAAAAAGGTGAAAATTTTAAAACAATTTAATTCGTCCTTTAAAAAGGAAGGGGGTTTAAAAAAAGAAATTTAAAACACCAAATTTTAGTTTTTTAATTTGATTTTAAAAATAATTGGTTTTTGGGGGGGGGGGGGATTTTTTTTTTTAAAGGTTTTGGAAGGGAAAATAAAGGTTTGGGAAATTTGAATTTGTTTTAAATTTTTGGTTTGGAATTTGGTTTTTTTTTTAAAAAAATATTTGTTTTTATTGGGAAAATAATTTTTTGTGGGTTTGTTTAAGTTGGGGGGAAAAGGGGTTTGTAAGGGGTTTTGGGGTTTAAATATTAATGTGGGGTTTGGGGGGGAAAAAAGCCGAAGTTGGTTAGGTTTTTTTCTAAGTGCGTGTTTTTTTTAAATCTCCACTAGATAAACCAGGAAAAATTTTGTAGTTGACGAAATGTGGAAAAAAGTCTGTATTTTTTTTGGGATTGCAACAAAGCATCAATATCTTGGAAATGACAGTCATAAAGCCTTTCCCTTAAAAAGGGATATAAAGATTTTACATTTTCTACCCCTTTTGATTCCCCACACGAATCCAAACCCAAAACCTAAACAATGTAATGAAAACCTTGTTTAAACCCAAATTTTGTCTTACCTTGACAGTGCATTGTGTAAAAGCATTTTGTATGATTTCCTTGGAATACGAAATTCCTTCTTTTTTTGTTAGTTTTAACCCAAATACTTAATATTTTTAAAAAAAAAGTTTGTATGAAAGGGGAATATTGTTAGCTTCGAAAATATCAAGTGGATTAGGTGTTTGTATGCTGAAAATTCAATAAACGTTTTATGGCAAGAAGATGTACTCTCCAATAGGGGTGTGTTTCTGCAGTCAACCCCCAAATTTCCCCGCTCCATATGTCAGAATGGGTTTAAAAATTGAGTGAAAAATATTTTAAAGAAAATTTTAAAGGAAATTTTTTCGCCTATAGACCAGGGGAATCTAAAGTTTACTGAAAACACATTTTTTTGCTTTACGACCCAAAAATCTTCAATGAGTAAGAAAATGTCAACCCCGTGGAGAAAAATATTCCCAAAATTTTATATTGATTTACCACCCCCATTTTTACTTTTCCCCATAGAACCATTTTTCTCTTGCAGAAAGGGTAACCCCCTTTCCTAAACACTATTTTTTTTTGTTTTTTTAAAATTAAAATTTAACTGTAAGACCTAGTCTGTCTCCCGTACTTCTTAAAATGTTCGTTGGGGGGCGGGAGCCCGATTACAGTGGTAAAAAAGGAGGACAACATCATCAGCAAATAACAAAACCAGAATCTGCATCAAATCAGGTGACAATTTTACCCCATGCTACCATGTTTTGTTATTTTCATTTGCAAGCTCATTGATAGAAAAAGCAAATAAAATGGGACTACAGTTTTCGCCTTTTTTTAAATCCTCTATAAACACATAAAATTTTTCTGTAAGCCCAACCTTTAGTTCGACCCAAGCTTTAACATTTCATACATATTTTGGGAATAGCTTTGAACTTTTTTCCCTTTGATGCCATTTTTGCGGAGTATAAGCCAAAGAGGGTTTCTGTCTATAGATCAAAAGGGTTTCCTAAAATCGATGAAAAGCTGCAAAATAATTTTGTTTTTTTTTAGGTTTAAAATTTTCTTTTGAACTAGTGGGAAGTAGAGTAAATATGTATCGGGCTGTTTCTGTAATTCTTTTCTAAAAAAAAACCCCCTGGGGTTTCACTTAACAAATTATTGTCCCCCTGCCCCAAATTTTTTCAATCCTTTTTTAAGTATGAAATTTTACATTTTGCTGCGATAATTTAACAAACGAGATACCCCTGTATTTTTTCAGGGGGAATTTAAAGTCTCCTTTTTTTGTAAAAGGCTGTATAATCGATTTTGACCAATTTTGGGGGGAAAATACCCCGAAAACCAAAAATTTGTTTTAAGAGCTTAGTCGGAAAAAAAAATGACCTAGGAGAAGAGTTTTTATAAAAAATTTAAAAGCTGGGAAACCTCTGGTCCTGCTGCTTTTCCATTTTTTTAGTGCTTTTTAAGGCATTTTTATACCCTTCCCATTTCTGATATTTTTTAAATCTAAAAATGGAACAAACTGTTTCACGAACAGTTAGAGATTGAGTACAAAAGCTTCGTTAGAAAAAAACTATTACTAATTTTGTTTATCATTCTGTTTTAGATTTCGTCATTAAATACTTTTTCAAAGTGGGCAAAACCATTTTTTCACTTGAAATAGGGAAAGGTTTGTTAATCAATGTTAATACGTCTTTTTATGGTACCCCAAAATGTTTTTTGGATCAGTACTATTGCATTCAAGGGTTACAAGAACATTTTTTTTTATCTTCTAACTGTTTACCCTTTTTTTAAATAATTTGTAATCCTTTCTCATAGTGGCGTAGCCCCTAAGTACGTCTGCATCGTGTGAATCCACACATTTATTTAAATTTCTCAGGGACTGACGAAATGCTGTTCGTTTGTCCCCCCCCGCATTCCTTTTCGAACCAAGTACAATTAATTTTTTTTCCCCCCAAAACTATCTTTTTCTTCCTACACTGCCCCGCATCCCCAATACCTGTTAAAAAATTTTTTCTACAGCTGCCCTTGATATCAATGTTAACAAATTTAGGCTGCTTGTGTGAAAATTAATGAAATGTCTTTTGATAACAAGCTTGCCTATAAAAAATTCTCAAACCTTGACTCCAAACATACTTTTCAATAATGTTTTTTTCTAACTTTTCACAGGTTTTTACCGGCCCGCTTTTGAAAAATTAAGGGTTAGTTTCACGGGCATATGCTTGGAAATTTAATTCTTGAATAACTTGTAAAAAATGAGGGTATTCAAAGAAAAGACCGAGAAAAAAAGGAAATAATCGATTTACACTTTTATCCATTGTGAGCAATGTATGTATAAAGCCCCATTACGGTCTCCTGGTAACAGACCATTCAATATAACAAGAGAAAATTTTTTTGCATAAAAAAAGTAGACAATGACCAAGTCGTTTGTTAAGAGTCCTTGGATTTTTCCCTTGGTACTCCTTTTCAGGGAGTAAATTTTCGTCTTCCCTATCAAACAACATCAAAATCATATGGCAAAAAAACTCTTTTGCGTTTGCATCAGCAGTCCAAACATTGGGAAAAACACCCATAAGCATAAGGGGCATTCCCCCCTCAATTCAAAAACATCAAGAATTAAAACTTCTTTTAAATAAGGGCAAATTCCCAAACTTAATTTCTGTTTCAACAAAATAGACGCTAAGGGCAGGAGGAACATACTTTCCTATCAAAACACAATTTTGTTTTGTAAATCTGGGGAAAAGCTTTGAAATCTTGAGCACGGAAAAACAGCTGGCGAAATTTAACTTGAAAATTTTTTGTACAAACTAGAATACATTTTCTTTTCTAACATGATAGCACCACCAGAGAGGGGAGCTGTAGTGCTGTCTGATAAACTCACGCCTGGGGAGACAAACACATCAAAAACAGGAAATAAATGAGATGGAAAGCTTGATGAAAATGTTTCTGTAAGAAAAACAATATCATAATTTGACAAGAATTGTCTAATGTCAGGCTGATAGATAGTATTTAGTCCTTCTATGTTATATGTTAAAAAGGATACACTGTTGACCATGTATGTTCGGTTGTTTGGGCTGGCCATCAGAGGCAGGGTTGATGACATGGGCAGGGTCGTATCCCTAGGTTGTTAGAGGCTGAGCTCCCGATTCCGTTCGGGCGGAGTTAGTTTTGGCATGTGGAAATAACTCTGTGACGTGCTGTTGCCTTCCTTGTTGTTGTGTTGCCTGAGCTTGTTTTGCCCTAGTTTTGCTTCTGGTCAACCTACTTTTTTGCTGTAGGGGTTTCAGTCTCTAGGGAGAAGCTTTGCTGGGCTTGCTCCTGCACGTCTTGCTGGTCTCTGCCTGTGTTGGTTTTGTCCCCTAACTCTGTTCTGGAATCAGAAGACTGACTCTCCATAGCAAACTACAGCAGTCCACGGGTTCAGCAAGCTGTTTGACAGAGGTTTGGCTGCTATCGTTCTGGACTTGTCCAAGGGTGAGCAAGCGTTTGGCATAACTTTTTGGA